>JANHJO010006155.1:19760-53499 GCA_032468235.1 Pseudoxyrhopus heterurus | reverse complement strand
ACATTCGTGCCTGCAACTCCTCCCCTTCATAAATACAGATTGCCTAAAAACCCTCTTGCTCCGTTTCCAACCATGCACGTTTCTGTGCCGCATGTGCTTTATGGCCTCCCTCGGCAAAATCTTGCCAAGTGTCTGCCTCATTCATTTCCCAGAACAGACCCACTCTCACCTGAATAGGATTTACTCTCCCTTCCAGGCGTGTATTCCCTTTATAAACTTAAAAATGTGAGCCCGTGGCGGGGGTGGTGGTGGATAAAATATTGAAAAACATCAGATATTTGCCACTATTGCAAATGTGAGCCTGTGCCTTTGGTGGGTGTGGCCAAGGGGGTCATGTGACTGGGTGGGAGTGTCATTGAGTTGGCGACGCCCACCCAGGTTTTGCGGCCCCCAGCATTTTGTTTTTTGTGGGAAACAGGCCCAAGTGGCCCTTTGAGTGAAAAAGTTTGCCAACCCCTGGCCTATCTCATAGATTGTTCCTATGAGAACATTAGAGGATGCACCGTGTGAATTCTTTGGAGTTCTCAGATGAAAAGTGAAATGTAACAAGTGATACTGTTCATTGAGATGACAGAAAAATATTGAACTATAATTCTTTTTTATTCTCAAAGGATTTAAAAATCATTCTAAATATTTTTAAGGAATTAAATCAAAGGTGGATGAGTTGAAAGCAGCATATGACCGAGAAGAATCACCTAACCTAGAGGACTATGAGCCCAACACAATAGCTAGCTTGTTGAAACAATACCTGCGTGAACTTCCTGAAAACCTGCTTACCAAAGAGCTGATGCCTCGCTTTGAAGATGCTTGTGGGAAGAGCTTGGAGTCTGAAAAACGGCAGGAATGCCAACGCCTCCTGAAAGAGCTACCAGAATGTAACTTTCTCTTGATTTCCTGGCTGATTGTGCATATGGATCATGTCATTGCAAAGGAGCTAGAAACAAAAATGAATATCCAAAACATTTCTATAGTGCTTAGTCCAACTGTCCAGGTATGTGTGCTAGCCAGTTGGTATTTAAAACTGTTTTCAAATATATTTTTGGAAGTCACCTTATGATGTATTGCATGTGGTTATGTATATTTTCCCTGTAGAGAAAAGGTGTGCTACTGTCCAAAACAGAAATATACTTACACAGCGCATGCTTCAAGTGGAACTTACCAAGTGTGCTAAGCCACAGATACTCTTGCAGGGACTTCAAATCTCTAGAGGACTGCTGCTTCACAAAGCTGAATTTAGTTCTATGCTTCCAGTTCTTGAGTTCTTAGAATTTAATATGGCCCTTATTTTATAGATATAGAATATTTTTTTAATATTTTAAGACAACTTTGATATCAGGATCATTGTGATTGGTATCTTGCAGCAGGTTTGGTTGGAAGTATTAGTTAGGTTAATTACTTCCTCTTAATTTTTTTTTAAAACATGAGGCCATACAGGGATGTTACTGACTTCTGGCAAGACATTGCTAAATAATTAACTCATAAATAAAATGGACTTTCAGTTGGCATTTGATTCCAAATTTGTGCTGAGGATTGAAGACATACAAGTCTCTGCTTTTCATACGCCACTAGAAATCCCAACTTAAGTCGTTTTGGAGTGTGCTTAGATATCTTTAGCACCAAATTCATATTGGATATAGTATTCAAAAGCAGAAGATCAAAATTTAAACATACTTAATTACATCATTTTTTTATGAGCTAGATGCATTATGTGGGTTAGATGATTAGTACAAACAAAATAGAATGCATAAGTGTATGGCAAATTTTAAATGGCTTGGTGAAACAAATTATTAATTGAATTCAGATATTTTAGTCCTTCCATCTTGAATTAGTACTTCATTTAAGATAGATAAGATTAAATTGTATAACAATTGAAAGTGTAGTTTGGTGGCAGGCATTTCACATCCTACCTGCACTTAAATTAGCATGAAAGAATTCATTAATATAAAAGTTGCTACATATTTCTCTGTCCAGGAATTTGAAGAGGTGTCTTATGGATTTGCCAATTAAAAAGGGTTTTATTTGGGAAAAAGGGAATCATGTAATCTTAAAGAGTGAGGAGAGCTAATAGGTTTATTTGTAACTGTTGGAAGATACTTCTTTATTTTTTCCCCCCTCTCTCTTATTTTCCTGCACTTTTTCTTTTTTCTATTTTTTTCTATTTTTTTTCTGTTGATCTTTTATCTATATTCAAATCTCTAATAAAATTATGTATAAAAATAGAATTTAAAGATGGTTGGGGGTAATTCCATGTGCCCAGAGAGTACATTTTTTATTGTTTGTAAGATCATATATTTAGATATAAAGATATCCACATATTTTAACAAACTACTTGTAATCTGAATGCAGTAAAGAAAACAAGGAAGTCGTTTAAAATCTTGTTTTGTATAACAATTGGTAACAATTATGGTCACAATTTTCAAACTTATCCCTGAAATTGAACATGCCAGAGATTCAGATAAGAGTAATTCAAAACATTTTAATTAAATAGGAACTCTGAGTGAACCAACAAAAGGAGCATCCACAGTATAATGCAGGAATATGTGTTGATGTTTTATTCTAGGATTGCAATAGCAATAGCATTAAATTTATATACTGCTTATCAGTGCTTTACAGCTCTCTCTAAGCGGTTTATAGAATCAGCATATTGCCCCCAACAATCTGGGTTCTCATTTTACCGACCTCAGAAGGATGGAAGACTGAGTCAGCCTGGAGCCTAGTGGGATTCGATCAGCCAACTGCTGATCGGCAAGTCTGCAGTACTGCATTCTAACCACTGGGTCACCGCAGCTCCTTAAGAATTGTGTTATAATTTAACAACTGCAGCGATTCACTTAACTGGTAGGAAAGGTTGTAAAATGGGGCAAAACTCACTCAACAAGGGTCTTGTTAGCCATGGAAATTTTGGGCTCAATTGTGGCCATCAGTTGACAACTACCTATATCAGAAAAAGTGCATTAATCAAATAACTTAGTGCTTTAATAAAGTTTTGATTTTAAATCTTCTGTTGCTAAATGCAATTGCATGATTCTCCTTGAACAATCAAAAGAAACTTTCTTCCTCTCTCCTGAATTTCCTTTGCACCTCCACAATGTTTTCCATCCCCCAAGATTTTAATGACAAATGAAAATGGAAGGCATAGGTTTGGGAAATCAAAATAGTAGAAAGATCTGTTGCACGAGCCAAAGTTTGCTTGTTTCATAATTTGATTCTTTATAAAGCACTGTTTCTTTAGTGTATTTGACAGTTACAGAAAAATATACTTAAATAATGACACAAATGCAATAAAAAGCAGTTTTAATATTAAACATAACACCAAATACAGAATTAAAATAGTTTGAATGCAAGCCAGCTATAGAAAACAAGACTTTTTAAAATTCATGTGAATTACAGCAAAAAATAACTTATCTCTCTATTGCCAGGTGCAACAATGTCCTATACATAAGGGGTGTAGAAGAAGAAGAAGAAGATGGAGAAATGAGAGAATAATGTTGGAAAATCTTGTGTTTTTTTAATGTGTAAAATATATATATTCAGCTGTAGCTTTTGAAAAAAAATTCATGTTTTGTAACTCTACATTTTGGGGGTCAGAAAAATACATATGGCTGAAAGAAACAGTGAATATGAAAGATGAACCACAAATTAAAAACTGGGATTATTTAGCCTTAATACAAATGTTTTAAAGCAAATGGGATCAGATGTATTCCATCACCATTTACTTTATATGACTCAGTTGCACTAAGCTAGGAGCAAGATCTAAAACTAGTACAAAAATATGCTTTACAAAAAAACCTCAAGTAAAGTAGTAATCATCTTCACTTCTTGTAGTTGCATCTGTAGCTTGTTCTGCTTCTTGCTTAGTCGTTGGAGGCTGTGAGCGGTACACTAGTTTTCTTCCCGTCTAAAACAAAGCCAAAAAATATAAAATTTTCATATGCATGGACTTTTAAAATCAACCTTAGTTTTCCTGTTAAAGTTCCCATACATAGTCTTTCACTTATATTTTATACAAATGTGGAAACACTTGAAATGGATGCCTGTAGGTGGATCTACTTAGAACAAAACACACACATTTCAGAGTTGCTTAGTTCTGGGAGGGGAAAAAAGGTGAAGCCTTTTTTTGTCTGGGAACCCAGTAGTCACATCACTGGACACCTTCCATCACTCTCTTTGAATTCGGCAACTTGAATCTTAATGTACATTTAAATACTTTGCAGGAAAGAGTTTTGGCAATGTTTGTATAAATTCTTTTGTTTTTATGACATTACTGAAAACATTAGTTGAAGATAGTCATGACTAATTTGGCCCCATTAATATGTATCTTAAGGCTAAATGTTGTTAAATATCCTACTTTGATTGAAATTATGTTGTGGCTGGGATTGCTCCAGAAACTAGTTGTCTGCACGTTTTGTTACGGACTTTATGATGAAGAAACTATTAAAAAGTTCTGTTAGACAGTTGTCTATATTATTTATTTTATAATACTAATCCTTCAGAATTGAAATCAGAATTAAAATCAATAATATAAAAATAATTTAAGCTCTGATTTAAATGTGACTTTAATGGATTTTTAAAAAGTAGACAAAATCATTAAATCTGTTGTTGAATTACAAATGCCATCCAAAGATTAGCAACTGTGATAATTTCTTCTGTGTGAGCAGAGAAAGAAATGCAAAAAGTATTTTCCCAAATGGCTTGACGCCAATAACCTCTAGAGTATTTTTAAAATAATGATTAGCCCATGTAGTTTTCCTGGAACAAATGGATCCTCAGTGCAGTGTTTTCCAGAGAGGAATAATGGAATTTTTGAATTTTTCAAGACGTAAATCTGGCAGCTGAGTTACGTGCCAGTTTTAAGTTTCTGAACTAGTTATAAAGGCATGAAAATTAACTTGTGCAAATACAGTTACAAGGTCACTTTCTTTCAGGAAGAAAGATAAAGTATCCCCACATATACTCATTTTTTAGTGTAGATAAAAGCATTGCTGCATCAGTTGGTATGTTACTAGATTGTACTATGTCATATAATGAAGGCAAACTATTCTGTTGGATTCTTCCAATCTCAATCTAACCTGGATCTGTGAGCTTTAATTCCCCAGTTTCCCCAACTAGCATAGTTCTTGTTGACAGCTGTGGGTTTTGAAGTCCACATGGCTGAAGGGAGCCACATTGAGAAAAATGGATGAAACTTTTATTTCATGTATATGTATGTATGTATTTATTTATTAATACTATTTATAAGCCGCCCCATATGTGTATGAAGGGGAGCATTCCTTTTGGAAAAAATGTATTCAAACACAGTGAATTCATAAGATAACTTTGTTTTGGCTTGGATTAAGCAGCTTTGCTTTGCTGCTTAATTTCTTTGCATAAGAAATATTAGGTACATGGATGAATTTTGTTATGTGAACACAGCACATATACCATAGTTAACAAAACCCAATTTTCTGAGTTTGGGCAACATTACTAATGAATTTAAAATGGAAGAACAAACTGAATTCATTTAGGTGCTTCTTTTCAAGTATTTGCCTGAATATATGGAGAATTCAAAGTGAAGCAAGAAATTGTAAGCCCTGCCCTAATTTCTGCCTAATGTCCATGTGTTCAGATGGAAGTTCTGAAATTGAATTGTACTGCTTGAACATGGAATGGCTACAACTGTCAATCCAGGATCTTCCTTTATCAGGTCCTGGATCACACAGAGACCTGAACTGAAATTGAGCATATAAAATATAAGACTAAGGGGGCTGCATACAGCATATGTAGCCCAATCCTTTGAATCATCTTTCATACAAAAAACTACACAACTTCTAAAGATTTGTTCTAAAGTCACCTTTGGTTCTGGAAACTGAATTTCAGGATTTGAGAGATGTGCCTTTTTAAGATGGGGATCACTGCCCTTTAATGTTTGCAGCTTGCAGTGTGGATTGGTGCTACTTAGCCATGCAGCATCTATGACAAGGACAGCCCGTATTGACTTTGGCAAAGCATAGTGCATCTCTTCTGGGACAGATACCTCATGACATGCACAACAGTAACCTCCAAGGCTGTATTTTCTTTCATGATGTTGGGCCACTGGCCATGTTGCATGGAGATGAGAGGATTATAATCCAAAGGTGGGGTGGAAACGCTGATCTTTACTGAGAATATTTGCCATGGCTGAATCAAATAGTAATCCTCAGATTAGTAGGTGCAAAGGGGAGGGGCAAAATAATAAGCTTTCTAAGTGGGGAAATTAATTAGGCAAATCCCCCCATCGCAGGCCCCATTTGCCCTTTTTTGTGTACCACATTAACTATTGCCCAAGATAATACTAGAGTTGTTGCAAAGTATTCAAGAGGTGCTCCAAAATGCACAATAATGTATGCAAAGCAGCTGCTTTCAGATTTAAAACACATTTTTCAGATTTGTGCAGCTGCTTCAGAAGTTGCTGTTATCTCTCTCCATATACATTTAGTGTTCCAAAAACACTAATATTGGGTAGACAATGTTGCTACATTTGCTAATCCTGTTCTTATTGTGCAGGGGTGTCAAACTGGATTTCTTCGAGGGCTGGATCAGCACTGTAGCTCTCTGTAGGTTGGGAAGGGGGAGATAGGATGGACGCCTCTTGCAGCACTTTGCTGGGCAAAATGGGATGGGGGGGCCTGCGCTGCCCCCGGGCCCATTTTTGGCCTGGATAGCCCCCTGCATTATTTTGCTGGCTAAAACGGGACACAGGGGGCCCCATGCCCCAGTTTGGCTGCCAGGGGCACTGCAGGCCGGTCCTTTGCTATTTCCAGGCTGGCCCCGTGGGCCGGATTTAAGCACCCTGCAGGTCGGATCTGGCCCGTGGGCCTTGAGTTTAACACTCCTGAAATAGTGCATCTGTTTAAGCCAATCTTTGTCCAAATATTTATAAATCTTATTTAAAAAATTTGACCACTACTAAACTATATTGTGGGATGACTCTGTATATAAGAACATGTGTCTGTCCTTAAATGGGTAGAACACATAATTCACAAGCCACGAATAGGCATAATTACTTAGATATAGCATAAGATGTTAGTAAAAAATTTAACTACAAATAGCTAGTTTAGGCTTTGACAAAATAGCTAGGCAAGCATTTATTCTGCTATCATCTGGCACAATCCAAGAACACATCTCTAAATCATGACTACCAACCCTTTTCTTTGGTTCTGCAATTGCTCTCTCAAGAGCAAGCTTCAGCCGTTCTTCCTGAATTCTTCTGAGTTCTTTCAATTTGTCTTCATGTATCCTTCAAGAATGGAAAAAGGGAAGACTTTGAAAATGAAAAGTTTATTGTCGGAAAAAAGCTTTTTTTAATGTTCCCTGATTTTATTTTATTATGTTTAAATCTGAAGAACTCAGCATTATTTCAGTGAGGGGAAAAACATGTTAGACCAGAGAATGAGAGACGGTCATGGTGACTTATTGGACTTATTGGAAACCTGCGATGGACACATTCTATCTGTGTGAGGGATTGCACTTCAACCTCTTCTTGCTCCAGTCAAAAGGAAATCTCAACGTCTTTTCTTCATGCCTTCTGGATACAGCTTCCATTGGTACCACAAGGTTTCTTTCTAATGAAAAGTACTTAGCACCTCCTCTTTTATACTGTATAATTACATTAATTATTACATTAATTATAATTACATTAATTATACATTTGTTTTGCCCCTAAGAAAGTACTACATTTGTTCATTTTAGAAGACAAAGCTGAGCGTCCTAATGGACAAGAATAATATTTTAAAAGAGAAGCCCCCACAAATATTGTCCTACTAGATGGGAAATCATATGCATTATAATGGTGAGAAAGAACTTCCTAATGCCTGCCCTTCCCTCTCCATTTTTATTAGTTCACATAATTTTCCCCCACAGAGTTCCAATGCTATAGGCTGAACATTCTGCATTTTTTAATCACAGACTATTTTTGTTAATTTGGGAGATATTTTTGGTTTGCATACTCACATGTTTTTTTTATTTCTAAATCCTCTAAACACTCTGACTTTTAATGGAAGCTCCATATTTATATTATCACTTACTGTAATGCAACAAATATAATGTTCATTATGTCACCAATCATCTTTCTACCTGCCCACATTCTCCGTCACTTCTATAGTTTTAGCATTGCTGACTGCTATTCTCTGTAGTCTACTGATCTCTTCAGACATATCCATCATTCTGTAGCTGTTCACCCCAATTTGCTCATACAATTTTTGTTTTACTATAAAGGAATCTCAGGGCATCCAGAAAACAAAAACATTGATTCTTTCTGAAGCTGTCTACCTTTTAAGCCAAAAGCTGGACACATGGCTGATCTCGATATTGGTTAAAAATGGTGTTGGAATTCAGAGTTAAAATTATGTTAATTGATAAGATATTTTGGCAAACTCTTACTTTTGTCGTCTTTCTTTTGCTCTGAGCTTTTCAGTGACTTCAATAATCTCAAGATACTCTTTTGGAAGTATTTCGAACATCTCACAGAGTTCTGAAACTCTCATTTCTATTTTTTTTAGCATTTGGAATGAGGTCATGCTGGATACTTCCTGTGTCCCACAGCAAACTCCGTATACTTCTGCTACTTTTTTAGTAAGTGAATCCAATATTTTATTCTTATGATATAGAGAAGAAAATTAATATCGTTAATAACCCTTAGTCTTGGGAATGGAATAGGGAATATATTTTAGTAAATAAATACATAAACAAATGAGACAAATTCTGAGGTTACATTAGTAAACATGAATCAAAGCTTACAGTGAAATCTTAAAGATAAATACTAGAGGTAAGCAATTCCCAAATTTAGAGTAAGAATTATATAATTCTAAACATTGCTAAAAGGGAAGAAAATAATGTATAAGCAAAATGGTATTCGCTCAGTAAACAAGACCTAACAATATAAAAATGGTGATGTGCATTGTGCAAATTCAAATGGATAAATGTTAGGGCTAGGGTTAAGCTTAGGGTTAGGGTTAAAATAAATAAATGCAGTTTGGTAGTCAAAGAGGCACAAAACCAATGCGGATGCAAACACAAATGGAAGAACCCAATGCACATTGGAAGAAGTGTTCAGTTCAAGGTTAAAACATCCTGCTCCTCAGTGGCCCATCCTAAATTAACCAAAAGAGTTTCAGTGCTGGGATTGGCTGTTCTGACCAATTGGAACTGCTAAGTGGGGATTGAGATCATTCATTTTAAGGTCTGTCTGCTTCTGGTAAACCTGGAAAAACTTATTAAGGGAAGCAGTAAGTAGGATTCTGTGCCAATTGCAAAAACAGTTCAAGAAGGGTTCAGCAAGGAGGAAAAAACTTATGTAGAACAGTAGAAAAAGCCACTGTTTCTTCACAGAATGTTTAGTAAGGATTTGAGGAGAATAATTCCATATATAAGAAATGGAAAAGCATACACATCACTGAAGAAAAGTACATATAGAGAGCAAAGAATCGAAGAAGTGATTGTCAATATTTGTCAAAATTACAATGCAGCTGCTAAATAGTCTAATGCAGTTTTATATTAATGCGTTGAGCTAGTTGGGTTGTAGCTGTTTAAAGGCTACAAACTGGGAAGTTGTAAAGTACTGTAGCTCCTCCAGAAAAGTGTCCTGGATGACTGGGCTAGTCACTCTCTCTCAACCCTAGGAATATGAAGGGCAACCACTTTTGAAAATATTGTAAAGAAAACTGCAGGGACTTATCTATTCAGTCACCAGGGCCAAGAATGACTCCAAGGCCCTAAAATAAAAATAAAAAGTTTATTCAGCAGCAGCAAGACTGCATTTCAAGTGGTCCACAAATATATTACTTTTCAGGAATCTGAAAGGGTGCCAGTTGGAAAAAGATTAAAGACCTATTCTGTCTCTCCAGAATATAGGACATGGAGAAAATATGATAAAACAACCTGTAGATCAGAAACCGGAAGTATTTTTACTGGGAATGATACCACCAAATTTTAGCAAAGAGAAGATTTACTTAATCTTGCATGTCTTAACTGCAACTAGGATAATGTATGCTCAAATGTGGAAAAAGCAGGAAATACCAACAGAAACTCAAAGAATTAATAAAATTTTACAGTGTGCGGAAATGGACAGGTTGTCCTTAAAATTAAAAGGAAAAGAGGACTCAAAATATTATAAAACATGGAAGAGCTTTTATGGTTGGCTTGAAAACAAATATGGAAAATGGAGACAGGGAATAATTTAAGAAAATGTAAATATATAGGAGATGGACACCTATATAGGTATATATACAAATGTACATAAACAGCTATACTATATCTGTAAAAGTTGTATAAAAAACGAAATTTGTGATGAATATAACTAATTGTAATGGGTGAATGTCCAGAAACTATAATATTTAATTTGATAATGGACTTTTATTGTAATTTTTTTTCATTGTTTTTCTTTTTTCTTTTACTTCTTTTCTTTTTTGTACATAATAAAATTTACTTAAAATTCAATGTCACCATTGAATATTTGTATTATTATATCATCATGCATGTGCCTTCATTTTGTTTGCTGTAGATGCTGTTGTTCAGAACCATAACTGTCATGAATAGTTTGTTATCTTCCAGGTAAAGCAAACAGAAAATAAGAAAACAATACAAATACTCTGAAGTGGCAGACTACAAACCCCCACACTTTTATCCTGCCTGCCAGCTTTTTATGCCAAACAACAAGCTCCCAGCTCACACATTTGAATCAAAAAAAATTTGAAAAAGGAAAGCTCATTTTAGAATGTAGAAATATGTATATAGCAATATATATACAGCTCTTCTACCTGTAAAGGGTAGAAGATATATATCAGCCGCTCCCTTTACAGGTAGAAGAGCTTTTATTCTTTTGAAACTGGAGTCAAAATTCTGAGGAAAAATAAGAACATAAAAGTATGATAAGGTAAGTGAGAAAGTGAGATCTAAGATTGCCATTTGACCTTTGATTAACCTTTGATAATATTATCAGGAGGGCAAATAGAGGTGAGTTTTCTCCACATTGTATGCGTAGATTTTCAAAAAGCCTTTGACAAAGTTTTTCATCGAAGAGTTTTTGAGTAAATAAATCGGTAAGTTAAAAAAAATAAAATAAAAACATTGAAAAATTGAATAATTTTCTTCATGAGGAAAAAAAAAGAAATACATTCCTTCAAAAATTTGTTTTGAGACAACTGAAGGATAAAAGTGAGCTGTCCAAGTCTGCATATAGTAGCAAACTATTCCAAGAACTAAGAAGCAAAAAGTAATTGTGAAGAACTCCATTTTGGTTGTCTTTAAACTAGGTAAACTGTCACCAAATAGCAAATATGGGTTTGGTTTAAGTATGAAAAGTGATTCATGTTGAAGGAAGACATTCTAACTTCACAAATACACTATGACTATCTGAGTTGTTCTGCAAATAATCAGGAATGAGAGCTGGGAGTCATAATGGATAGCTTGGTGAAAGATTTGGCAGCTATGACAAAAGGCTGATTTTATGCTACAAATTGTTACAAAAGGGACAGAAAACTGTCGATGCTGCAATAATAGTATATACATCTATAGTATGTCTACATATGCAATACACTATATAGTTCTGGTCATCCACATTTGAAAAAAAACTATAGTAACATGTGAAAGGTACAAAAGACCTCCAGAACTGTACGATTAAGCTGGATGCTTAAACATTTTACTTATGGGAAAAATACCTAGAATATTTGGGAGTCTTTAGTTTAGAAAAATGGCAGTTGAAGGGTAGGGAGGTGGAATGACCTGTACTGACTATGTATGTAAAGCAGGGCTGTCAAATTCATGGCCTGTGGCTGGCCACGCCCATGTCCAGTTTAGCAAGGGGAAAAAAGTCGTGATACATCACGTGATGCTGCCGTGACGACACGAGTTTGACACCGCTGATATAAAGTAACAAATAACATTAAAAAAGCAGAAAGAATACTTTTTTCATCTCTTAAAATTCTTAAGAGCAGAGATCATTCAATGAAGCTGACTGAAAAAAGAATCTGAATAGAAATACTGCAAAATTAACCTGTGGAATTCTTTAGCCCAAGACATGTGATGTCAGCTAACAGGACTTTAAAGGAGAATTTAATAAATGCATTCAAGAAAGGTTTATCAAAGACTTGTGCATTTGAGCTTACATCCAGAGAGAGGGCAGTCTGCCTCCAAAAACCAATTCCATTTTGCACAACAGTAGAATGTAAAACTGGACTTTGGTCTGATCCAGCAGCATGATTGTTATATTCCGAGTAATGCTTAAACCACTTCCCTTGATCAGGGCACATTTAGGGCTATATTTACCTTGATTACCTTATTGCTTTTGGCAGAAAAGAAAAACATTGATTTCAGACATGAAAGATATCTGATTAAAAATCAGTGAACGTAATCTAATTATACAGAACATTTTATAATTAGCAAATTACACTCATTCTGCATGTTGCCTGCTTTATTAATTATGGTGAGTGATTTGGGAGAAAATTTAGCTTGAATGATGCGTTCAAGTGCAATCTCATAATGGAAGTCAGTGTTAATGCCAGCAAATCAGGAAGCAAATGAAGCCAAATAGACTTCTGGAGAAGGAGAATCTATTTTGTCCCAGAACTTTTATTTACTTGGTGACAGCTGGCATTTTCTACCAACATTCTCTTTGTACTTGAGTTTTTTTTTTTTAATTCTTTGACTGACACTTGTAAGGACAGTTATTAAAATGCTTTTGTAAACATAAGGTTTTATTTTTGGTCATTACTATATTTCTCTTATTTGCAAACATGATCATTTCCTGAGACCCAATCATAATTTCTTGAAGGGAATATTAATTTTACAGATCTATAAGCAACATATTTCGGTAAATTCTTAGCATGGTTTTGTTCAAAAATGTAATGTTTAGCAACATTGTAAGGCTTCTATGGACTAACCAAAATAGGAAAATGCAATTAAAGGAAAATGTTCTTTTCTTAGCAGTTGTTTAGAACTGAAATTCAAAAAGAATGAAAATGTGCCATTATGTGAAAGCATTCAGTGTAAAGGAAGGAAACGTTAAACTAAATCTAAAGGATGCCCCATGTCAAATGCCTTACAATAATCTAGGCATGAAATTACCCAGTGCTCTGTTTTCTTGGTTGTGAAATTCTTGCCTTTCTACTGTTAAATGCTATGTTATCTTATTGTACTATTTTATAAGGCTGCATAAATCATTTGATGAGAACCTTTAAGTCAAATTATTGTCAGCAAATCAAAGTTTCGTTGTGGTTCTTCTGCCCCAAGATATGACTGTCCAGACAATCAAGTAAGCCCTTAGCTTATATGAAGAGCATCTCAACAAAAGATTTGCAGAGACCTATTTTTTTCTTTTTATTTATTGCATAATGATTTTCCAATTATGGTGGCCTATGTAATGCTGCATTATCATATAATGTCTAGAAACTTCTATAAAAACTGGAATAAAAAACCACTTATTAGTCCATAGAAGGCCATAGTTTTCTTTGAAATTGTTCTTGTGCCATTGCCAATCCAAAAGCTAGAACTCAAGATGTTTCCTGACTATATCACTGAAGTCCTTTTGTTTGCCTCGACTATTATGTGTATCTATAGGACTGAAGAATACACAACATCTAGTTATTTTGTGCTTGCTAATTCTATTCAGGTGTAAAGAAAAGGGAGGAAAGTTGAAGAAGAAAGCTCTTACGATTATGCTTTTGGTACTGATTCAATGTGTATACAAAAGAAAAGAAGAGTTTATTCTTTTTTTTCATGCACTTTATCATCTGTGCAACTTCCAGAACATTTATAATTCTTTCCCCCATAGCCTGAGGAATGAAGCTGACTTCATTTGGGAAAACCAACTTCAGCCAAACAGAAATGCTTCCCATTCCCACTTCCTCAAGGCTCAACTCAGCTCATGCTTTTTCTCTAAAAGTTTACAGCGCCAGAAACGTGAGAGGAGATGGGCACATTGATTCATTCATTTTCCTACTTGCTCAGTTTTTACTGAAAGCATCCACTCAGGTGTTCCAGTTATGTGACTAATTGAATCACACTCTAGAATTTCTAGGAACATAAGTTAAAGTTATGACAGATAGAACACAATACATAGAAAAAAAAAACAGAATTACTACATCCCTCCAGTTCAGTACAGAAACTAGACACTCGATCAACAACCTAACAAAAAAAAAATCAAATCACAAAAGAACAGTAGCGGATGAAAAGCAGTGGACCTATCTTCCCACATTTCAATGGATGCCCAAAAATAGACAAGTCCAACATATCTCTTTGCTCAATTGTATCCAACAGACCACATAGCCAAATATTCCTAATGCTAATGGCGTAACCTAGTTGGGTAATGAAAGATCTGTAAGCAAACAATCAAGCTCAGAGAGCACCGATACCTCCACAATTCAACCCTCAGCTACACATATTTTCTTCTATTAATGTTTTATGCTTCTGACATTGTTCTTTTTCTTGTGTCTGCAATGGTTTAATTTGGGCTGCATAGCCTAAATGACCCTTTCCAAAAATATGATTCTTTAAAAAGTATAATTGGGAGATTCTTTTTCTACAAGTGATGGCTATGTTGTAAGAAGGCTGTAAGGTTTCATTAACACAGTTGGAACAAAATTATTCCAGCAAGCATCTACAGTACAGGTTAATCTGAAAATCATTTACAGTTTATACTGAATGACCATTAGTCTTTCAGGGCTGTTGTTCTGTATTTCATGCTTGTGTTTACCAGATGTAATCCTTAATCTATAAATTATTGAGCTCAGTAATCAGTAGAGCTCTTTAATGGTCATTACCTTCTATTTTATAATTGTCCTCACTCTCTATCCAAAATACAATCACCTATGAACTAACAGATTATAACAGCTATTTCTCAGCCATTATTTGCACTGAATTTCTAGCAGCGAATTCTCATCTGGGGTTAACACTGCTGAAGACATATAAAACTGCCCCAGTTGTTTCATTCAATTAACTGAATATGAAAATAGCCTTTTTTATATATATTTGAATAATTCAAGAAGCTGTGATTTGTTCAGCTTAAGAGGTGCCAAAAAAGAGAGCACTGCATATTTTCCATTAATAATTTCATCATGTGAATGCCAAATAAGTGAGGAGGAACTTTAAAAAGGCTGCCACTACCCAATCAACAGAGTTAATGTTGAGATCATAAGATATAGTTCCACAGTGGTCAGTGGCCCAGAGGTGGAGCACTTGCCTTGCACTCAGGAGACTGTGAGTTCGATCCTAGATAGAGGCAGATATTTCTCTCTCTCGGTGCAATGAGAATTTATCTGCTGAACAAAACTCCGCATTGGTGACAGGAAGGGCATCCGGCCAGTAAACACTCAGCTCCATTCAGTTGCCAGGACTCCAACCCACAAGGGATTATGGGCTCGTTAAAAGAAGAAGGTAAGAGATAGTTCCACTCTATACATAACTGGAAAATTGTGTCTAGTTGTGGTCATCACAATACAAGGAGGATTCTGAGGAACTGGAAAGAATGCAGAGAATATGTGGAGAGGCTTGAAACTGATAAAGAATTGTTAAAGAACTGCATAGTCTAAAGCAGAGAATGCTAAGGAGAGACAATAATAGCATTCTTTTCATAGGACTGTCACAAGGAAGAGAGTGTGGACTTATTCCTCATAGCTCCTGAGAGTAAATAAGAATGGACAGTGGAAGCTTTACAGACAGAGATCCAAACATGAAATAAAGAGGAATTTCCTCAAAGCTCTTCAGCAGTGGAAAACTCATCTATTTGAATCATGGATGCTCCATCACTGGGGATTTTCCAATAAATATTGGGCAGCTATTTGTCTGCGATGGTATGAGAATTCTTGTCCCAGACAGGGGGTTGAATTAGCACTCATCTAGCCCTGTCAAGCTATGAAATAAATCCTTGGACAGTTGTCAGGTTTTTTTTTTCTTTTAAAAAAATACTGTAGTTTTTTAATAGTTTAATAGTTTATTATTCAGTAGACAATTTTTTTGTGTGTGGGGCTGCTTTGATTTTTAATGCCCTAGGGTATTTTAATCCAAGATATGAGCTTTTCTGGAAAAAAAAAAAGGTCTATAGTTGTCTATGTAAGAGTATTTAACAGAAGATAGCAGATAATGAGGAGTTTAATCTGGTGATGGTCACTTGTGCAGCAGTCCTTGTAGTACGTAGAAGGACCCATATTACACCACTTCTTCACAAGGCTGCTGGTTTACTTTTGGGTCCAGTTCAAGGTGTTAGTTATGACCTTTAAAGCACTCCATAGTTCCAGATTACTTGATGAACCATCTTGCCTTACTAAGACAAACCACTCTACATGGGCCAGCAGAGGATGCCTGCTGAGGATCCCATAGATCAAAGAACTCTGACTGATGGGATCTAGGAAAAAGGCTTCTCTGCGTATTGCTGGCTCTCTGGAACATCCTACTAGTCAGAGTGAGGTTCACCCCACCTTCCTATCCTTCTGTAATGGCCTGAAGACATGGCTCTGGCAGTTGTCTGGAGACTCACTGGAGATGGCTAATTAGCTGACCCTAACTCCTGGTGTACTTCCTGGTCCCCTTCTGCCCATCTTCTTAAATTTCATATTATTGTAGGGGGCCACGGTGGCTCATATGGTAAGACACTGGGCTTGTGCACCATTGAGGTCGGCAGCTTGGCAGTTTGATTCCCGTGAGTGAATAAACTGACCGGCATTCAGGTGTCCCGCGGGTAAAGATAATGCCACCCAAAAAAAATCCTTTCATAGAGGCAGCCAGTCACCTCCATGATCCCTGGCTAACATGTGTCATATGCTAAATAAATAAATAAATCATATTATTGTACTTCCATTGTTTATTTTTTTGTTTTATTTCTTTGCTATTGTTATGTTTACATTTTTATTATTTTTTCATTTTATTGTTGTAAAGGTTTTTCTATAATTGTTAGCATGCTTCATAAATTTATGTTGTATTGTCATACAATCATAGTGATTTGATGCTTTAGTTGAGCCAGGTTTTGTCCACAATAAGATCTATCTATGTGATTAGGTTTCTCTCTACATTATCTTCCATTTAATTTTACCATGTAATTTGAGCACTCATTCAGAAAGGATAAAACAAATGTTGGTTAGTTTAAAAGCAGTATGTGGCCCAGATGTACCCAATTTCATTATATGGGATCTGAACAGATGAGTTCCTGTTTAAGAAGAGTTCTGTCCTTTACATCCTATCCCCTACAGTTCTATGGGTGAGATTTTCATTACTATTCAGTACTATTCATCTCTATCAATGAAATTTGCAGTCCTATTTAATTTTAGATGATGTGTTGTCAGTTCTAAGGCATCCAGTCTTCCAAATAAATGTCTGTGCTAGACACTATCATTTTTTATAGATACTTCCATTTAGCACTTTGGATTATACATTGACTACGAATGCCATGGACATAGTTTATTCTTATTAATTAGGAATGACTGGATTTGGTTTAAAGAAATGGCAAAATACCCCACTGGACACCCTCAGCCTAGAAATAGTGAATACATTGCTTTAATACTGCATTAAGATAAAAAAATATGTTTGGGGGAAACTCTATGAACATAATTTTTGCTCCCCTTCCCAGGACAAATTTTCCAAGCTGTAGGGCTCTCTCTAATATTTCGGTGACTAGGGAATCAATAATTATATTCTATGAATTATTGAGATTTGGAAAAATGGGTGATTTCAATTACATTGTTAAAGTTATATATAGAGATTCTCAGTCATCCAGTCCATGGTTGTCCCAAAAGTGCTTTGGGACTGAGAACTGTAAAAACTTTTTGGATGAGAAACGAAACATCTTCAAGGAAAAACAAAGTCCAGTTGCCTTTTGAAAAAGCACCTTTGGGACTTTGCTAGAATTGGGAAATTATATTTATTGGATTCTCTGCAAAGTTTATCTGCTGGGTTGAATGGGTAAATGAGTTTACACCATACCATAGGAACAAATGTATCAGGCCAGTCCTGAAATTCAAGTATTAATTTGGGCTTAGATCTAGGAAAGAAAATAGTCTTATCAATATTTCTTTTGCTTCCTTTATGTCTTATCCTTTAAGGAAGGGGGGGGCAATAAAGTGTCAAGAGAACAATGGAAGAAAGAGAAGAGCCACAGTGGAAGTCTTTAGAATATACATATGTCTCCTTTATGACATGTTGCCTATGATCTAACTATATGTCTATAGGATATATATTGTAGTTAAACCAACAACATCTGCATTCTACTGTAACAGCCAGAAAACTGTTAGCCATCACTATCTCATTGGATAGTATGGATAGTATACTCATACTCTTGGATAGTATAACTTTCACTTCTACCAGCAATCTAAACTTTTCCTATTTTTCTTTATCTCTGGACAGATTCTTCTAGACTGCAACTACCAAACTGATGAAAATAGAACCTATTACTTTTATAAATAATTTGTATAATACATTGCTTGCATGTTGTAAAATATTCACCTGTGACTTTTGCAAAGTATAGGTATGATGAATATACAATATCATGCAGAAGAGTGCCTTTTAAATTTAGTGCATAGTGAATTAGTCCATCTGCTTGTGAATGTTTTTGTCCCTTGAAAATGCTTCATTAAAAGACATGTATTATGTCCTTCATGATAAATTTTCTTTCACTTCTTAAATGTTATGAATGATAAAAAGCCCACAGTAAATCAGTTCATGTATTAAAATTTAGGAGTCCACTTATTTTCATTTATAGGCTAACAGTTCACATCTCATTTGCTTTGGAAAAAATCAAAATGTACGGTGGTGACAAGTTAACAGTGAGTAATCAATTGCAGCCTTAGAATCTGTCAAAGTGTTTGGGTCTGTTATTTCCAGCACATTTTGATGGAATACTAAATGAATTAATTCTTAATTTTGCTCATATGCACATCACATCATGTTTACTCTTTCTAAATTAGCCACATGAACTATTGCCCCAAATTACAAAAATTAGTAGTGGGTCAAGCCAACATTCAAACAGTGTTTTAGAAAAAGAGTCAAAACAGATATCCATTATAGACCAATTGGACAAGATGTGGGTGGATTTTCCATGTTCAAACAATGGCATTGAAGGTTATTTGCAAAGTCATTTATTACAGCATGGCATAACTTGGCTAGTTTCGGGAAAATATTTGCAGCTCCAAAAGTAATGAGCTTCTGTGGAAATGCTATCTACCAAAATGATGATGTGTAAACAAATATGGATATATTATGTACCAAAATACTGGTAAAAAGTTGTATTATCAAATAGTAAATACATTTCTTTCAAAAGTAATAGGGATTCTAGCTACGAAGCCTTGAAATTATATATATACCAGTATATATAAACTTTGGTTTCAGATTATTTTATCCAGTTATAATAATGTAATTTTCAATAACAATTTTCAACAAATCATATATACAGGACTTGTATGACTGCAAGTACTAAGCATAATGATGAGACATGGTATATAGATATGATACTGGTCAGTTTGATTCTTTTTACATATTACATGCTTGGCAGCACCATAAAGTATGCAATATTTTACAAGCCATTAGCTATTTCAAGAATCTATGAAATAATCAGGATATCTTTGTAAAAAAAAACAGCCCATGGCTTCTGAAGGATCAATGACATTTGTATGAAACAGCAGATTTTTTTTCCTGGTATTTAAACAGAGATTGATATCTCCTTACCCCTGTTCACAAGAAGATGTCACATTGAGTTACAGATTCTGTTATTCAGATATGGCCTTTAAACATGATTTACTGTATACATAGTTAGCTTAGCTGGAGAACCCAACCCATTTTAGCATAATCAGTAAAAGAAATCATGGCTTAGGAAATGTTTGTGAACTAAAACTGAAATTTACATTAAATGATCAGAATCTCCTCCTCCTCCTTTTCTCTTCTTCTGGTTCCCCCCCCCTCATCTGGAATATGGTATGTAGAATGTAGTATGTAGAATGATTAAATGCTTTCTTTGTATTGGAAGATTTCAGAATAAAATACAAATATAAAATGCTGTTCCTTCAAAAAGATAGAATACTTAGTGATATTAGCTATAGGAATCACTTTAAACAAGAACATTAATACGGACATTTGTTTTCCTCTGCTCAGGACAAAAATTAGAACTATTTGAAGACAATTCTACCAACAGTTTTGAAAAGGGTTTTCCATAGATGAATTTGTAAATGCAAAAGCATACACAATTCCACAGTATTCCAGTATTTGAGAGGCTTCCACAAAGAAAAGGGGGTCAAATTATTCTCTAAAGCACCAGAGGGTAGGACAAGAAACAATGGTTGGAAACTAATCAAAGAGGGAAGCAACCTGGAATTAAGGAGAAACTTCTGTGAGGACAATTAACCAGGGGAACAGCTTGCCTGCAGAAATCATGGGCACTCCATCACTGGATGTTTTTAAGAAGAGTCTACACAGCCACATATCTAAAATGGTATAGGTTCTCCTGCTTGAGCAGGGGGCTGGACTAGAAGACCTCCAAGGTCCCTTTCAGCTCATTCTATTCTAAAGAACTTTAAAACAAACTGAATAATCAGTTATGCAATTTTTATCAGATATGCACATTTGATTATGCTTTTAAAAACCTGCACAATTCTGTTATTTATAGCCTGTTTAAAAGTCAGAAGCAATCTTTCTTTAACCCAGGTGTTGAAATTTCTTTACATGCAAAATGCTCCATTACTAATTTTTCTCTTGCTTTCTTTTCCTCTCCCTTTCCCCCTTTTTAGGTTTTCTAGAAGTGGTTAGCTATTGCCTCCTTCCTAGTGCTGAGAAAGATTGACTGTCCCAAGGTCACCGAGCTGGCTTTGTGCTTAATGTTGGACTAGAATTCATGTTCTCGCACTTTCTAGCCTGATGTCTTCACCGCTACATCAGACTGGCTTGCATTACTACATGTTCTGAGCTAAAAATGTTAAAATATGTAAAAAAAAAAATAGTGAGCCGTGGCCTGCTCTAATCTTTCCTTAATTAGATGCAGATAACAATATAATGCTTCCCCGTCTCATTAGCAGCTTTCCATTTGAATAACTTCCATTTAAATAGCAAACATATAATCAAGCAGGTGTTTATTTTCTTAGTACTGCTAGTAAAAAGCCATACCACCAAAGGACAACCCCCACACTTTAAACATTTAACATCTTAGATTATTCCTCTGTGTGCTTCTATAGTTTGTGCTCATCATCTTGTTCATTCCCCGACTTCTCTCTGTATTATATCTGCCAAGAACTACACCAGTAAAAGTGATAGGACACTTCCTCTTCACATCCAGAATGGCACTTCATAATTTCAACCAAAGGAACTGGGAATGGTAGAGGTTAGCAGACTTCTGAAAATTCTGATACCTACTATTTATGGCTCAGTGGTTAAAAACTGAAAAGCTGACAGCCCAGTTTGAGACTTGAGTGCTGCACAACGGGGTGAGTTCCCATTACTTGCCCCAGCTCCTGCCCACCTAGTGGTTTGAAAGCATGCAAATGCGAGTAGATAAATACATACCACTTTGGTGGGAAAGTAACAGTGTTCTGTGCACCTTTGATGTACAGCCATGCTGGCCACATGACCACTGAAAATGTCTTTGGAAAATGCTGACTCCCTCAGCCAAGAAATGGAGATGAGTACCATGCCCTAGAGTCAGACATGACTAGACAGGGAAATCTTTACCTTTTTATTATTTATGTAGAGGGGCAACAGGGTTATAAAGAAGCAGTTTAAGGTAAAAATGCACTCAGGGGGGAATATGGAAAGTTGCTTTAAAAAGGAATGAGCAACATTTGGAAATATTTCAGGGTAAGATGTTTTTTCGTACAACATATGATTGATGGGGGAAAATACAAAGCAGCTGTGAATGATTTTCCAAATGTTACCATTCTGTTCTCCAGTTGCTCTCTATCGATTGTGCATTCTAACTGCATTGTTACAGCTATCTTTGACAGTGCTCCTAATGAAAGGGCCTTTCTTAAAGAAGCTGAGCATGTCACTTTCTGGAAATTAATTTGAAAAACTTTGTGATAGTTCCTCATTCACCTTTTTCAGGGGTGGCGGGGGAGGGTGGCTTTAGAAGTTGTGGTGAAAGGTGCAGTGCTAATGAGAAGCTCAAACTAGTCCTCTGACTTGCCAAATAACAACTGTCAAAACCCACTCGTATCGTTGTAAATAACTCTCAGGTGTGCAGGGCTGAAGAAACTGCCTTGCCTTGATTTCATCAGTACTGTATAAACAATCCTTGAAATATTTCAATGAAAGCATGCATTGGTCATCTTATCCTCTTGCTATTAATCTGAAAAAAAAAATACATTTATACCACCCAGTGCTTTTAAGAGATGAAGAACAAAGGAAAACATTACAAAGCAATGATCAAATGTGTGTCTGCATGAGAAAGAAAGAGAGAGCATGTGTGCATGTGATGTGCACGTGCATGAGAGAGATTTGAATGAGGGAGAGAGTATTTAGAAGAAATGAATAAAACTATTAATCATGAGGCATGTTTTAGGCTTTATCCTGTAACCTGTAACCTGTAACCTGTAACCTGTAACCTGTAACCTAAGAAAGTGCCCTGTCTTTTTTTTTTTAATTAGCAGAAAGCAAATCAAAAGGCTTTGCTTATTGATTCCAATCCAAGTTTTGTAATTTGGAAATAATTTTCCCTCCACAAAAGTTTACACTTATAGAATACTGGTTACCTACTGAAAATTTAAAGTCATATGGACTTTGTGGCTAATTTGAAATACCAGTTTCACTTTCTTCCAGATTTAAAGTCCTAAAAAAAAACCCAGAAACAGCATGGTGAGGAAATTCAGATCCAGACAGTCCTAATGACACAACTCCCTCCTGCTGTTTTCAAAGTAAGTCTGAACATAAGAAGTCCAAATTAAATGAAAATCTGTTTTAATGCTAATTCACCACTCTGGCCCTGAACATGCAAAATTAATTGGACTAAGCTATGCAGATTTTGAACTATGGAAATTTTATGGAGCAAAGTTTTATTTCTCACTTCTTCTAATTTATTCTTCCACGCTGGCTTTTCTGCTTAAATGCTACTAAGGCAGTTCACATAAATAAATAAAACCAGAAAGTATAACATCTTGATTTTGTTCAAACCAAACAAAACATTAAGGTAATTTAAGAGGCTAATTTTAAAGACAGTAAGTGATATTGCTACATTTAAAGGAAAATATTGTGGAGTCATTTTAAATAGTATTTATTTATTTATTTTTTCATGGATGCACTAAAGAGCCCCCAGATGTAAGATTCCAAATTGCCCAGATGTTCACCACATGGAGAAGAACAAAAAAAGTTTCAGAGAATAGAACTTCGGCTATTTGTAACAATCGTTTTCTTTTTTATTAATATAGATGGTTTCCCTGTAACTTTTCCCACTAGAGTAAAATTATATTACAGAGAAAAATCACTTATCTTTTTCATAAGGCCACCACTACAAGATTCATAGTGTATTCAAGCTTGAAAACCCAGTTTTGTGAGGAGAAATTCAATTCTAAACAACCCATGTTGGGCCTATCTCATTGGATTTCCTATTGTCTTTCTTCCAGAATTTTCTTACTCCCGAAGATCTCCCAACTACAGGTCATCCTCAACTTATGACCACAATTGAGCCCCAAATTTATGTTGCTAAGTGAGAAATTGGTTAAGTGGATTTTGCCCCATTTTACGACTTTTCTTGCCACATTTTTTAAGTGACTCACTGTAGTTGTTAAGTTAGCCACACTGTTTTTAACTGAATCTGGCTTCCCCATTGATTTTACTTGCCAGAAATTCGCAAAAGGGGATGCAGATTTTGAACTATGGAAATTTTACGGAGCAAAGTTTTATTTCTCACTTCTAATTTATTCTTCCATGCTGACTTTTCTGCTTAAATGCTACTAAGGCAGTCCACATAAAGAGGGGATCACGTGACCCTAGGACACTGCAACTCTTTAAATATTTAAGGACATTAAATATGAACCATTTGTCAAGCATCCGAATGTAAATCATGTGACTGTGGGGATGCTGCAATGGTCATAAGTGAAAAATTTACTTATTGATTGATTGATTGAATTTATATTGCCGCCTATTCACCCATGGCGACTTGAGGTGGCTTACAGACTATAAAACCACATTTAAAACAATAAAAGCTAACAAAAAGAATCAAATAAATTAATAAAGTACAATAAAACAAAATCACCCCCCACTCCCATCCCCACTCCCCGATGACAGCAGATCACACAAGCCATTTAATGGGCTCCATCCCACTCTGCATTCCACAGGCCCGCTGTCAGAACCAGGTCTTCAGTGCCTTCTGGAAGAGTATTAGAGTGGGGGCATCACATAAGTGTCAAACATGAATCTCCTATCGTGTAGAGCAGGGGTGTCAATCTCACGTCATAACGGCGGCGTCACATGATGTATCAGGACTTTTTTCCCTTTGCTAAACCAGATGTAGGCGTAGCCAGGGTGTGAAGCATCCGGTCAATGGGCTGGGAGCTTGACAGCCCTGATATAGAGCAATAGAAAAGAAATTGATGTTATTGTAGAATGAGGTAGGTATTTCAAAAAGTAGCTCCTCTCCTCTCCTCTCCTCTCCTCTCCTGTCTTTTCTAATCCATACATTTAATTTGGTCTGCCCTTTGGATTTCTATAATAAGGATTTTAGTTAGCTGAATTGTTGCCTTCTTATTTTTAACAACATTTTAAGGTTATACAAACACAACACACAGAGAGAGAATCAGGTAAACAATAACAAATACAGAGAATGTGATAATTTTGTTTTATTTTTTTTCCTATGTTCATAAGCCTACTTCTATGATTTCTTCACTTTGGGGTTTTGTTTATGACAGCATCTTTAACTGATACACCCATAACTAAAAATCCAATGATATTCATTTTTATATCTCAATATATTGGGAATTTATTCCCCAATATTGTTTGTTTAGAAAGCTACCTTATTAACTAATTACACAGTATTTAAATTAGGAATAAATCTTCCTTTCAAGAAAGAAATAATATTGAATATTCAGTTAGTTAGTTACAAAAATATCTTCCCAATAATTAAGAAATTCTAGAGTTTGCCTAAGGGAAATGGTAAAATATATAATTATTTTTGGCTGAATGGTTGGATATTATAAGTATTATAGATATGTCTCCTAACTTTTAGAGTAACATTGAATGTGTCTAGTCCACCTTCTACATGATAACTCTTCAGGAAAAGGTTTAATGTCTCTGTGCAGTCACTTCTCCAGGGTAATCATACCAACTATTCATCTTTTTTGTTTGTTTTTTTCAGACAGCTTATCATCTTTGTTGTTTCCTCTGGGCATGCTCTGATTTATCAATGTTGTTTCTAAACTGCAGTGTCCAGTATGAGATATGACGTTCTGTATAATATGACCAGTGCAGAAGAGACTTTTCATTTGGTGATGAAAAGACTGAAAAACAGATGGTAGTATCCCTATCTACAAAAGATATTCCATAGGTAGAATGGCTCAGGGTTATCTAATATAACTTGTTGGAGTGGGGCTTTAAAGTTTAGTTTAAAGTTTAAGTAAGTCCTTTTGGTAACTTGGCTCCAATTGTTTGCTTCTATGGGTTGAATCTATCATTTAGCAGATGAGTGGTTGGTCAGCTGATATTATGGTAATTTTATTTTCAATTTTACAGAAAATAAATGTTATCATGCATGGATAATTTCCTAATATTGTTATGCCTTTCAAAAAAGCATAGCCTCAGAATTACAGTGAGATACAATCAGCTCAGGCTCAACAAAAACATCCTTCCCTCTCTACCTTCCCATATGTTTTAAAGAATGAAAATAAAACAGGAATGATTCTATTTAGTTCAGGCTGTAGCTCCCATGTTATGAGAATTTAAAGATGCAACTCAGGGCGTCCCCACATTTTTACCAAGCCCTGGAGGTCAAGGTAATCTAGTATGCTGTTCAACACAATCTGGACCACTCAGACTGAGCTCTCTCTCTTGGTGTCACTGTACTAATTTAATGCCTATTGCTGACTCTGATCCAAAGGGAAGAACAATCAGAAAGCTATTGCCACCGGGGTGACCCAGAACAGGTCTGCCTGAATTACTGTCTGAGTTCAAATGATGGTGAACTGCAGTCTGGCTGACAGTGAGAACTAAACTTGAATGGAATTTCCTCTCCACCATTCAAAATTCTCCCATGAAAGTTTGGCACTTGAAGAATGTTTTCTAAAGAATCTCCAGTAATGCTCTCATTACTTATGGAAACACCGGTAGTCTTATTATATCTAAATGAGCATGAAATTCTGAATAATTTGAAGTAAAGTTTGCTGGGAAATGATAAACTGAAATGAGACCAACAAAAGTGAGCTGTTTAATGAGGCACAGCAAACAATGGAAACCTTTGTTGAACAAGTCCAATAAAAAACTTTTCTTCAAATGTCAGTATGTTCTCCCTGATTCATCAGCTTCTCTAGCTGATTTGAAGTCATGATTGATACCCCAAAATTTCTTTTAATTTAATGTATTGTGGACAACAATTTTAAATCACCCATTCTTCATCTAATCTTCTGGGATTTCCTGACTGAGCAGAACTAAGAAAATAATTCATTACTAATAAAATATTTAGAAGTATCTCCTTCAACTGAAAAAAAATAAACTGTCATATTTCAGATATACAAAAGTTTATGTAACAATCTATATACATATGTTGTGTATGTGTATGTGTGCCTGCATGCAGGCACACACATGTACATGCATATGTTCTACATACTTTTCTAAAAAATTTACTTATAAATTATTTTTTTGTTATTTGTTTTCATACATTTTAATTGTCAGAATAATGGAAGGAAAAAGAGAAAAAAAAAGAAATTGGAAGTGGAATAACAACATAGGATTGCAGAGATAATCAAGCAATAGCAATTGACTAAGTTAATCATTATGTCACGACTAGAGTCATACAAGTACCATTCTTCATCATATGGTATTATGCTAGGTAAAAAGTAGATCCGAGATATACCAGCTATTTTCTAGGTGAGGTACAGTACAAAATTTCTGATTCCTATGTTGCTAACAGTAGCCACAATTAAATGTGTTTTTTATAGGTTATAGAAGAGTGTGAATGAAAAATGAATAGTATATTTTGAATTTGAGTTACAAAGTTGTAAACTCAACCCCTGTCACTAATTTCATGGACTAAGCATGATTCTACAAAATTTTCAAAAAAGTGCTCTCTTCACTAAATTCTCAAGTGATGCATCCCCTTGTTTAGATCAGCTTTGTGGAGGAATAAGAACTATTGGCTTATAAAAGGAAAGTAGACCTTGTTCCTTTCTTGGACCTTATTCTGAAGTTTTAATAATCAGAAGAATCTCTCAGATGATAGCAACCACCAAACTGAAGATTGAAGAATTGTTTCTTCATTTTAATAATAATGCATTTCTTTCTAGGGTGCTGGATATTTCATTCAGGCTTATTATGCATGTGCTTAGAGCAATAATTTTCAAACTTCTACAGACCATTAGAGGTACACAGAGAACCACCATGTAATCCCCAATAGCCTTCCCACATTAATGAGACAAAAATCACTCTTTACTTCTGTCTTGTTTTTCGGCAAGTACCCTCAGTTAGCTAGCGAGAGCTGCTACTTGGGCACTCCATTATTTTGCATATGTCGGCTGCTATCTCAGCTTGGATTCCCTGGATATGAAACATGACAAATATCTCAGAAATGGAGATGAAGATGGAGACTCATTTGCCTCTAGCACTTTGGCATTCAAATATTTCTATTGAAAATCATACCTGACCAGCAGATTTATGAAATGTTATTATTGCAGGAGGTAAATAAAATAATTCAAGTATAACTTTGAATTATATTTTGGTACAAAAGGCTTTAAGAGTGGAGAGCATAGGAAGGCATAAAATATAAATACAACTATAGTTATTCTTCATTGAAAATATGAATAAAAAAGGTAAGGGATGGAGTATTTAATTGTGTGACTATAAAATAGTTCTTGACTGTAGAAAATTTCAGTTATAGTAATGTTATTCTGTAATTCCTTAATTCTACTTATTATTATTTTGTATCTGGTAGAAGACATGGACTAGAACATTATAGTGAAAAACAAAATTATCTTGAAACTTGCCAAACCTTCGTTTATAATGTACTACTGTTTCCTAACTCCTTTCCTTATCAGTCTGTAGCATAGTAATTTCTGATATACTAAACTCTTTTATTATTACTGCGACATGTCAGTTTGGCATGTTAGTTGACAGAAAGAGGCCATTTTAATTCATTTTCTTTATCTCAGTTGGAAAGTTTAACATTTATTCTTCAAACCATTATCTCAAAAAAGAAGAAGAAAAGAAGTCTGTAATCCTACGTGCTCATATTTTGGACTATTGTTGAACTCAATAAACTCATCAGTACAAAAAAATACAGAGAAAAATAAAAACCCTAGAATATTAAGAAGGTCCAGTTTGCTTTCATAGTAATAATATTCAACAGAGAAACTGCCAAAATCCGACTGTTGTTTTTTGACATGAGTGTAAATAAACCCCCCTTTTACTTACTTCCCTCCTGCTTTCAATTTTCAACCCCATCTCTCCCTCTCCTTCAGCAGTTTTGGCATCAACCAGCTTTCTTGCTGATCTGAAAGCAACCAGATTACAAAACCTGAACTCTACCTACTGCACTCAATTACAGATTGAACAGGGAGGGTGGAAGGATATAGCCTGGCCACCTTTTTAAGTACAAGCCTTTAAATTAAATATGGGGTTATTAACCAATGGGATTGCCCCTTTTTGGATGGTGTTATGTAGTCTGTTGTACCATCTCATGTTTAACTCTTATTGAATCTCAGATATATTTTTGCCAAAATTATTAAAGGAGATGATAGAAAACCACTGTTATTATTTTCTTACCTCTTGATTAAAGAGTGAGCTAATCAGAAGCCACCAAAAATATTTTACTTTTCTTGATTGGCAGAGTGATTTCAAAGAAGTGACATTTAACTACTTGTGACATAATTCAATTGAATCAGGTTCCTGCACCTGCTAATATGAATGTGAACCATTTCTGCATTATGATGTGCATTTGCATTATAATGTGTTTCTGAGGACAAAATGACTAGTTGCTCTAAGCAATGACTTTATCATTAACAACCACAAATTTTCACTACTAGTGTTAGGAATAGTCATAGGTTCTTCCTTGAAGTAATAGGGCTCTGCCCTGGGGAAATTCAAATTATTCCTTAATAATATTTTAGACTACCAAAAATAAATTAAAAAATATAAGCATAGGTTATAATGCGGTAATAATACATTTGACAAAGCAAAAAATTTTTTTTGCCTCAATAGAAATTAAACTTTAGGATTTTTAAATGTCTTTCCAGAGCTAAAATAAAATTCATCTGGGGGTTAACTGTAAAACTACACACTGGCCAATGAAAAATTGTGTTTGTGTAATGAGATAACAAAATAAAAATGACTAGCTACAATAATGAAACATATATATGGTACATTACATACCTTTTCATTTTTTTTATGACCCCATAATCCCTTAATTTGGGGTAGAGTTGGGGCAAGTGGAAGGAGCTGAACATTTACTGGTGGATGCCCTTCCTGATGTCTATGCTGAGTTCACAGCAGGTATTTTCTATTTGTGCCCTGAGAGAGGAAGATTGGCCACTACCTAGGACTGAATTCTCAACCTTCTAGTGGGAGGTGAGCATCTTCACCACTAGGCTGTTAATAATTAATTAACTGTGAACATTATTTTAACACCTGTCAAAGGAGGATATACAGAAAGGGACAGTTGCTGCTGGAAGCAGGTGCATACTCCCCCTCATTTCCTGACATCCTGTATTAGGGCTAACAATGTATTAGATCCTTCCTTTCCACTCACGCATACTTTCCTATAAAAGGGACAGACTGTAACACACAGTTGTTCTTGGTTCTTGATTGAGTAGTGGTTGGTTATTGAATAAAGAGTTCCTGATTGGAATCAATAATTCTAACAGTTAGACCTAGCCTCCTGGTGTTTTCAAATGTAAGCTGCTGCCAAGATAACCCTGCCAGAGTTCAGTGGAGAAAACTTTGGTTAAGACAGCCTCAAAACTGGAAGGAGCTCTATATATTTTACATGTTTAGTCTTGTCCAAGAAAGTATATTCGCTGCCCATGGCTAAAATGTATATAATATTAATTTATATTAAATTTGGGTAAAAATACTAAATAATCAGCTAATCAGTGTATATAAAATTGTCTTTCACTGGCAGTCCATTTGGGGTAAACCCTGTCAGGTCCACCATTGTACTCTGGTGCCTGCCATCATGCTGAGGGGAGAGGGGGGGGGTGGCATATTTAGGATTTTCCGCTTCTGCTGTTTGCTTGGCAATTAGGGAGGGTGACTGTCTTCAGACACTGGATGGATTCCTTCTCAGCCAGTTTTTGCCAGGTTCCAAGGCCATCATGCCCTGAGTATGAACTTTTATCTACCTAGCACCTCAGCATTCTCAAAACATCTTCTCAGCATGACATTGGCTGCCGGTGGATTGGTCATGGGGGGTTGGGATTGGGAAACCGAAAGAATTACTTTACGCTTTGCACGGGACCTTCAGATTCTGCCTTACTACATGCAGTTTCTCTCAGTAAAAGTTCTTTTGATTCAACTCAATGGATTCAAGAGTCTTGTTTTCCTAGGGGGCCGACTGGGGCAGGTCTGACACACCAACTGAATTATGTGTTTTGTCAAACATTTGCTCAGTGCTTCATTAATTAAACATTTGCCTTAGTGCTTCATTAATTAAATAAAATTGGCACAACCACAATATCGAGCAACAGCCTGGACCTGATTTTGGGCTATGTATAGAAATGTTTAATATTTCCAAGAACTGTAAAAATTATATTTGTTTGCTTTTTCTCCACTGTTTTACTATAAGGTCACAAGCCATGAATGGGTTGAATTGGAAAAAGAAATACCTATCAGTCAAAAATTTGAACATTCCCCCCCCCCCCGCTTCATTCTTCTTATATATTTAATTGGCCCTGCAGTTAAATGGCATGCACACCAAAAGAACATTATATAGAATTCCATGTAATTTATTTTACTCCTGAATTTGATTGTAGAACTTCTTAAGATAATCAGAGTTTACTTGTGTGCACATGTCGGGCAAACAGAATGCGTAGAGAATGATAAAAACTAAACAGTGATCCCTGACTTTTATTGCTTAACAATGAAAGCCTAATAAGAGACAGCAAGGAAATGATATTTTGATCAAGGGCTCCATTCTTCTTTTCAGCCTTCCCAAATCTGGTGCTTTCAAGATCTTTTGGATTTGTCCATAAAGGCCAGAAATTGTGGAAGCTGCAGCCTGAAAGACAAGAGATTGAGAGTATTATACAGTCCAGGGATGTCAAACTGCATTTCTTTGAGGGCCGGATCGGCATTGTAGTTCTCCTCCGTGGGCTGGCTGGTCGGGGGGGAGGGGCAGATGGGACTCCTGCAGCACCCTGCCAGCCAAAACAGGGGGTGCATGAGTCCCCCCTGTGCCCCATTTTGGCTGCCAGAGGCACCGCAGGCTGGTCCTTTCCTATTTCCAAGCCAGCCCCATGGGCCAGATTTAAGCACCCAGTGGGCTGGCTCCGGCCTGTGGGCCTTGAGTTTGACACCCCTGATATATTCTATCATCCATCCATGCACCTATATATCCATCCATTTATGCTGGGAATAAAAATATTTTGAGGGTTTCTTTTCTACCTTATCTGAAACTCAAGGATCCTCTTTAACTGACAAGGGAGGAGCTGATGTATGTGTAAACCACATTATGCAGCTTGGCATTGAATCAAGTATTATTAATCTCATGCTTGTAGCTAAAATTGAAGTCAATTCAAACAGTTCTGATCCCACTGGAAAAATAAAAATCTCAGCATGGTGTCCATATGTCAGTATATCTACCTTCAAATGTCTAAAGATACTGTACTTAGATCCACCCAGAAGAAGGATTGGGTTTATTTTCTATTGCCCCAGGGAGCAGGAACAGAGCCAGTGAGTTAAAACTACAAGGAAGGAGGCTCATGCTAGACTTCAGGAAGAATGTTCTGACTATGCAAGCTGTCTGTCAGTGTACAGGATGATCTACAGAGAGATGGGCTTTGATGCACTAGAGATCTTCCAACAGAGACTGGAAGATCATTTGTCAGAGATAATCTAATAGAATCTGCATTGAGTGGGGTTGGTAAAATTACTTCTAAGGTATTCTGTGATTCTCTTTCTAAATCAAGCCTTAGAGCTCCAATCAAAACAATGCTGGACCTGACTGAAATGAAGAGTACTGAAAACACTCTTCCCACAATTTTTTTGATATAACATTAGATAGTAAAGTAACTGATTAATACATGCTTTGAGAATCAAAGGACAAATAAGCTGACATACTGTAGGAAATACTTTTATCAAGGCATTTTTTCCAGAACAGAATTCCCATTCCAAGTATCAGAATCTGTATTTTGGAAAGGGCAACCATTACATAAGTAAGTGTCCCATCAAGCTCAAGTCTGAACTATTACCGGGAAATGACAGTGTCAGGGTTTGTTTAGTAGGAATGTGGAGAAGGTAAGCATGAAACTGCTACTAAGAATCCATAACACAGAGAGAGGAGAAAAAGAGCACTAGATTTGACCAAAGAAGAGTTTACATTTCAGGAACCAGCCCTAGCTGCTCGGTGACTGTTAACTGTTTGTAATGGCTATTATTTTTAAGTTACGATAATTAGTTCTAGTTGGATAATTTCAAATATTTGGGAAACTTTATCCAAGTCCTTTCTGTCCAGGGAATATGACAGCTTACTTCTGCTCACCAAGAGATCTAAAGTTGGGATTGCCGAAACTATGCTACAAGGAATCCAGACACATGGAGTTAATAATCATTTCCTTATTTTGGTTTTGTTGATAACACTTTCTGGCATGGATATCTGATTTCAGGCCTTAGTGGACTATTGTTGCCACTGGCAACTTCAGTGATAAATCCACAACACACAACAGCCTACCTTCCCAACCTGTCCGACTTCCTATGTTATGCAAATCACAGTTGGTTGACTTTTATCCTTCAGACTTGAGATCACTGAGCTACCCACCAATGGCAATCATCTGAACTTCATTCAGAAATACCACACTGTGAATTTTAGTAATGAAGGAATGGATTGACTATAGCCTCGTAGACTTTGTATTCCCGTTATGAGCCACAACTCAGAATCTGACTCTGACATTGAGCCTGTGCTTCAGAATGTTCAGTCTCAGGTCTCAGTAAGCTAAGATTCAATTGAGGCTGATCAGCCACTGGCATCTCCTGTTCAGCTGGAGCAGTCAGATTTGGAGACATAGCCCCCCTAAGACCCAGGCCTAGATGTGTACAAAGACAATCAGAACAACACCCCTCGCTCCATGCTAGGCCAAAGGCGAGATACGAGTTATTGCAGGCAACTTTCAGTAGAAATATTTAGGTAGCTACTTTACTTGCAGTCTTTGTTGAAAACAACTGTTTGGCTTTCCATCTTGTGATTCTTGTTCTTGCTTCTTGTTCATGACCCTTCGATTTTGATAGGTCTAATTTAAAAAAAAATCTTTTTATTAGTTTTACAATTCCCCCCCCTTGACTTCCCAAAACCCAATACAAGTATACATAAAATTCTTCACTATTTCTTATATAATTCTATCCCATCCTGATTTTTTATATTTTTAAATTTCCTTCCCCCCCACCGCTCGAGTTTACCTGTCATATTCTCAAATCT
>JANHJO010006153.1:1092-15876 GCA_032468235.1 Pseudoxyrhopus heterurus | reverse complement strand
TCCAACATGGACTCTTTCTCATTAGGTCCTTTGAGAACTATCTCTATACCTTCGCCATGATTTTTACAATCAACATTTGGAAATTGTTCAAAGTGGTTTATCTTAAGATTCTCTGGAAAAGCAAAGGCCTTTTATCCAAAGCAAAATTAATTTCAAGTGCATGCTTTCAAACACATTTTAAAGATGATAAACTGAACATTCAGATTAAAAATATACATAAATAATTGCTTTTTTAAAAACATGCAGTTTTATTTAAGGACCTATTTATATTTAATTATAAATTACTATTATTATCTTGACTTTCAAAACGTATAAGGGGCAGGAAAGGACCCCTAGTTCTGGGCTTGTCTGCATTTCCAACATTGATACAAATAATTTTATGAATAATATAATTTTACATAAATATTTGATGGAAGTAAATGAAACTAACCTTTCTTCATGCAGTTTCAAAATAAGAATATAAAGAACACTTTATATTCTAGTCAGGATAAACTACAATTAATATATGGTAGATAAGATGCAAACAATACAAACCGTTAGAAAAACAAAAATATTAGGTTGGAAATATTTCAGATACCTTCCAGGACATCAACAGGTACATCTTGTACGAATTGTTCCCACCATCTTCTGTACATGGGCTTTGAGGTCCACTCTTGAATTTCAAATTTGCACAAGCGACCAGCTAGATACATAACTGCAACTGCTATAATTTCAGGTTCCCATTGCAGAGAAAGTGTAGTACACAAACTTCAAAACAAACAAACAAACCACAAAATACCAGATCAGACGGGAAACACAATTCTGACTGTAAGTACACCCTCAATTTTGAGATCATATCCAGAACCAAAGATGGAAATTCTTTGCATCTAGATGGTCCCCAAACCCAAACTCATTAAGACTTCTTAGTAATGTGTCTGAGCCTTTTATTCCCCAACCAAACCTCTACAGACTCCAGACATGGGAAAGGTTAGAATGCAGTATTACAGGCAAACTCTGTCCACAGCCTGGAGTTTGATCCTGACGGGACTTAAGGTTGACTCAGCCTTCCATCCTTTCAAGGTCAGTAAAATGAGGACCCAGATTATTGGGGGCATTATGCTTGCACCCAGAGAGTGCTGTAAAACCCTATGGGGGGTATAGTAAGTGCTATTAATATTGCAAGAGGCCTTCATTTTTGAAGCTACATTGGAGAATGCACTTTGGTAGCCTTGGAAGCATCCCAAAACTATGTGTAAACAAGTCCCATTCTCGCTTAATTTGTGGAATCTCTATAGTGTTTGCATGAGAGTATGGCCCTTCCATTTGACTTCGAGAGGCTGCGTAAATATATCCCATTCTCACATGCCTATACAGCCTCCAAAAATCATGTAAAATCATGCCTCATTTTCAGAGTTTTTGGAGGCTCCCAAGGTCATGTGACAACACAGCCCCTTTGTGCAACTTTCGGAGGCCACACCAGAGCACATTCTATTCTCACACAGAATACAAGAACAGTGCATAAGATATGCTTTCGAGAATAGTTGTTGATTGGTGTGCCACACAAAGTGGTATGTCATTTTTTTGAAAAAATGTTGTAAGTTCATCATTGATGTCATAGCTAATGAACCTGTTCAAGGTGTTTGAAATGCTCTGTAGCAGGCTATCTATGTCTAAGGACATTATTTATATATTAATATAAGGACCTCAGACGTAACATAGTAAGGAGTTGAAGCTAGCAGTTGATGGAACTAAATCCAAACGTGACGGAAGAATCCATTATTTCTGATGCATCTTTTTTCACTTTCTGTTGTCCTTTCAATCTCTTTGTAGAGAAGGAGCAGATAGCTATTTCCAGAGATTGGGATCTATGCAAAGGACTCCATGAAATTAACACATTATTAACACATAAGCACATAAACAATTTGTAACTAAGAAGTCACTGGGTTCACTAAAATATTTTTAAATACTGAGGAAAATAATGTCTGTAATCTGCAACAGAATGAACAAAATGCTTATAACATATGACTGAAGATGGAGGAGTGGTATCTTACCTGTCATTTACGAAAGTCCATGCCATTTGAACCAGTTTTTGAATTTTATTTTTATCACCTATTAGAAAAAGATAAAAAGAATGACTAGGATAAGCCAATAAATAACCATACCAACAGAATATTCTCAGTGTTATTCAGAACCTTATTATGCTGTTTGTCAGGGTTCAATAACATTCCCACTAAAGGAGTTTGGTGCTTGACAATGCTGACATTGTAAACTGCCCAGAGAGTGCTATAGAAGCACTATGGGGTGGTATGTAAGTCTAAATGCTATTGCTATTGAGTGGGCATGCCTTTTCCCAATTTTCAACTTGGAGAGATGAGTGAGAATTGTCTGAGCAATTACCGTATTTTTCAGAGTATAAGATGCTCTGAAGTATAAGACGCACCTAGCTTTTGGGGAGGAAAACAAGGGGGGAAAAAACTGCCTCTGCCTCCTAGCAATTTGTCTCCTTGCAGCAACCAGCCTGTTTCAGCTTCAGCACAGCCTGATTAGCATAAGCAGCTGATTGTTGGTAGAATCGGCCTCCCAACGATCAGCTGTTTCAGGCTGCTGGGATTGCCATAGCCTACTGCTGCCTCCGTGCACCCTGCTTCCGTGCACCCTGTTTTCAGCTTCCGTGCACCCTGTTTTCGGCCTCCATGCGCCTCATTTTCCGCCCATTCCAGGCGGTGCGGATTGGAACAGACAGAAAACGGGGCACGCAGAGGCCGAAAATGGGATACAGAGGCAGCAATAGGCAATGGCAATCCCTGCAGCCTGAAACAGTTGATCATCGGAGGCCGATCCTACCAACAATCAGCTGCTTGTGCTAATCAGGCTGTGCTGAAACAGGCTGTTTGCTGCAAGGAGACAAATTGCTGGGAGGATTTTTGGATGCTTCTTTTCTCCAGCCCGATGCCAGAGTTCCCTTCTGTGCAAACAAGGGAGGGGAAGATATTCCACACTGGCTGGGGGAAAGAATCTTGCATCCCACAGATCAGCACTTGGCAAACAGTCACAAGTTCAACATGGTTGCCAGGGCATCAGAACTGTAATCATGTGACCATGCAGGGAGGGGGTAATTGTATCTTCAAGGACAGGTCACAAGTAATCTTTCCTGACTCTATGGTAACTTTGGATGGTCATTAAGTAACCAGTCATAAATTGAGAACTACATGTAACAAGGATTTATTAACATGTATTAAAATAAAATGATGATACCTTTGAGCTGCTTTGCATATTTAAGTAGGAACTGATAAGGGTGCTCGACTTGCAAGTCAAATTTTATTGTTTGCAGCAAGATTCTTTCTAAAACCATAACTTCTTCCTAATATCAAAAGAGAGCAAATGCAAATTCATTGAGTGAACACAATGCTTTGAGCTCAATTTATTTTATTAGTCAGTACAGTATTATGTATTCAAGATATTTTTAATTTAAAATATTTTGCATACCTGTATTCATTGGTTTAATTATAAAAACTGTTATTATGCAATAATGGATGGGGTGGCACTGCCCCAAACAGACCCTGTGCGTAATCTGGGGGTTCTCCTGGACTCGCAACTCCTACTCGAAGAGTAGGTGGCAGTCGTGGCCAGGAGGGCCTCTGTGCAACTACGGGTTGTGTGCCAGTTACACCCTTTCCTGGAACAACAATCCCTACTCATGGTCACTCATGCCCTAATCACCTCCCGTCTTGGCTATTGCAATGCACTCTACATGGGGCTGCCCCTGAAAAACATCTGGAAGCTCCAGTTTGTGCAAAATGCAGCAGCCCACATGGTTTTGTGCAGACCTCAGTGTGCACATGTATCATTTCTCCTGCGGGAACTGCATTGGTTGCCAATTTGCTTCTGGGTGCAATTCAAAGTGCTGATTGTCACCGTTAAAGCCCTTAATGGTTTGGGACCAGGTTATCTGAGAAACCATCTCCTGCTGGTCACATCAACCCGATGCACTAGAGCAGGGAGGCAAGGAATGTTGCGGGTCCCATCCCCTAACGAGATACATCTGGTGGGATCCAGAAGAGCCTTCTCCATGGTGGCTTCTTCTCTCTGGAACATCATCCTGCAGAGATTAGACTGTCCCCCACTCTTACACTCTTTTGGAGAGCCCTGAAGACATAGTTCTACCAGTGGACCTGGGGAACTCAGTAGGATGGAGCCCATTAAATGGCTAGTATGAATTTGTGTTCTCACTAGGGTGGGGAGGTTATTATTTTATTATTTTTCTTTTTATTCTTTTATATGGTGTTTTCATATTCTTGTAAGCCACTTTGAGTAGCCATCTGCGAGTAGGCAACAATATAAATTTTCTAAATAAATAAATATGTAATGCTAAGGGAAGCAATATTTGCAGTTGCTTATGTAGATAATCTTATTTATTTTTAAATATTTAAAAATCCCCTTAGCACTTAAACAAAAGTACATAAAGGCACTTGTATTTTGTGATTATACAGCAACTTTCATCAAGAATAATTCTTGCCTATCTGTTTCCAGAACTTGGTGGAATGCAGAGGGAAGCAGAGGTGTGAATCACCGTTTCTTTTTATTTACTAAATGTATTTCTATCCTGCTACATTCCCAATAAGACTATCAGCAACTGTTGTCAATAAATTAGTTTTTTTTGGTAGTTAAGATTTACTGTTCTTCACTAACACTGCAGTATGTCCAAATGTTAAATTCAGCTACTGATTTAACAATCACATCTGGGATGTGATAGGGGACATACTGTTAAACAGTTTGTGGCAGAATAGTGAAACTGCATAAATGGACAGTCAAATGTTAATTACTGGATAGAAAACATTTGCCGGGCAATAACGGAACTAAATGTTCTATAATAAAGGTGCATTTCAATATGAACAATACAGTTTTGAGGATTTTTTCTCCTGTTAGTTTATGTGAATAGCTTTTTTGTTTATTCTCATTTAAAACATCAGCCCCTACAAAACGTGAGAGCTAAGCTATATTTTTACTACTATTCTGTGATAATAAGTAGGGATCTTGCTCTAATCCCTAACAGAAAACAGGTGAAACAGATTCACAAAAGGCACTATCTCTATAAAGTCAATTAAGGAAATACTTTCTTTCACACTTGTTAGCTACATACCAAAAGTTTAGCTGAATTTTTGATCCTAAGTTATAGACAACCAAAGTAAATTTTACTGGACATTAATCACAAAACAATCAAAAATTACATGTGATGTAATTCTCTAATGACACACAAACCTTTTTTTAATAAAAGTATGTAGAAACAAGCCAGTAAAGAATTATATCCATTTTAACTTTCAGGACCTCCAAATATAAATTACTATTATTAAACAATAGCTCCTACTAAGCTATTGGAAAACTTTGTGGCTAAGATACTTTAACAATAAATGTGACAAATGTTGATTTTTTCCAGTTTGCTTACTGTATGCATATGGCTGCACTCTGTGTGGCCAGTTTCACTGCTTCCCCTGTGCAGTGGGTTATTTCTTTGCTGAAAAGACAGGCAAATGCAACAGGAGAACAACACTAGCACTGCAATACATATTGCCTTTGAAAATAACATGTTGAAATTACTAGCTAAATTAATCAAGCCAGTGAAATATATTTCAATTATTAATAAATTGCCAATTCTTATATAGAAAAAATCAAGTATTTGGGTGATAGAAGCTTACTTCTAGTTTTATTTACAGGTAGTCCTTGACTTATAACCACAATTGGGATTGGAATTTCAGCTACTACGCAATGTGGTAGTTAAGCAAATAATCACATGACTGGACTCTTTTTATTTATTAAAAGAACTTCTATACTGTGACATTTTATGATAATTTTACTGCAATCATTCAGCAAATAACATCCGGCTTCCACTATTGACTTTGTTTGAAGGTAGTTGGCAAGCTTGCAAATCGCAATCACGTGACTGCAAGAAGCTGAAACCATTGTACGTGTGAGCCAATTGCCAAGCATCCAAAACAGTCATGTGATCACAGGGGTAGTATGATGGTCATAACTTCAAAGACATATCATAAGTCACCTTTTTCAGCACCATCATAACTTTGAACTATCATTGAATGCATGGCCATAAGTCAAGGATTACCTATATTTTATTCTATGAACGCTACCAAAATCTACATAAACCGTTAGATGTTACTTGGATTGTACCATGACAAATTTAAGTCAGAGAATCTTTAGCACATCTGAGTTTACCTTTGGATCATCTCCAAACTGCCCAAACTGAACATCATTTAGTAAACTACGAGCTGTTTTGATGATATCTTTACATTTTTTGGGTGTTTCTTCAACTTTTCCTGCTAAGAATAAGCAGCAAGCTCCAGTCACCTATTAAAAATATATTTTAGAAAGCCATTAAAGAAAACAAGGCCTATATAATTGGTATTGCTGACCATAATTTGGCCTAATTATTTCTTCCAGTAAGAGCTAATAAACTAAACAAGAATCAAATAGCTAAGATTCATTTGTTATATTTTTGTTATATTATTTTACCCTAACGGTAATCCTAATCCTAACCCCTAACCCTAACATTGCATTTGTTTTTGATTTACAAAACCAGTCTTCTCTGGGAAAAGCAAGATATACTACTGTTTTGTATATATACTGGAGATCTGATTCAGATGGTGTGCATCAATATATTCAAAACAGGGATTACACAAAATTCTTTGTATAAATCTATCTTCTATCTTCTCCGCAATGTCCTTTAAATCCTACAGGAACTACAAGAAGCAATATGCAAATAAATAATTGCATATCCCCCCCCCCTTTATTTCTGCCTCCAAGTCCTTTAGATTCCTGCAACGTATTTTATTTCTGGGCTTTATTTTTTGGTTCAGGTATTTTTATTATTTTTGTGAAGCATTAGTAGACAGTAATTACATACTGTAAACCAAAAGCAATGTATTAGCACTTACATATCTTGGGAATTGTTTGAAGGAATGGAACATATAAAACCGATGGAAATATATTATTCCAGTTGCCAGTGTGTCATAATGTCTGAATACAGGATAGGGATGTAACATATTTAGGTCAATTTCAACTATAAATATTATAAATGAATAAAAATGAATAATATACCAAAGAGAGCCAGTCAGGTGGGCTGATTAAAGAACCCAGCTAAAAACTGGGAGACTGTGAGATCTAGTTTTGAAGCCAGCGGAGTGATCTTAAGACTTAGGCAGCTATAGGAAGAAGCCAATGGCAAACCACTAACCACTTCTGAAATCTTGCCAAGAAAAATGCAGGGATTAGTCCAGGCACTTATACAAAGTCATAAAAATAATAGTATGGAATTGTTATTGTAACTAAAATTATTCTATTTATTTATTAAATTTATTGGCTGCCCATCTTATCACAAGGAAAATTAATGGATAAAAATAGCACATTGAAATCAAATTACAAGCCCAGCTGTTTCAGAATACATTCCGAATTAGTTGTATATATCATAAGTAATGACATATAAAATATATCTAACTACCTTGCATAAATACAGTTCAACAGACCAATAACATTACTATTTATTAAAATTAACCAAAATTTAGCATTTGAGCAACAATTCAGAAATGCTAAGGATATCATGTTCCAGAAGTTACATTATTTGATTGGTATATGACACTGATTAGAACTAGTTAGATTATGGCAAACAATAAGAAATTGTAAATTAACAGATTTTGTTATTGAAAAAAATATTTTTACCAACAAAATAAAACTTTAGATTTTTGTGAAAACACTATTATTTGAGCATCAAGTAAAAATATATTATGAAATCTTAATCTACATACTGTACAATAGATAATTTTAAAAGGATACAATCCCAAACGGGTTCCTACATCAAATATAAAGCGGGCACCTTCTCTTCTGTATCTTGCCTCAGTAGCTGGATCAAGTCCCTCTAGCTGTGATGGTGTATGTGCCAAGTCCTTCTTATCCCAATACCAACATGGTTTTGTGTGGTCCAGGTTTGCCAAAGATACAGAAGGACTAGAGTTTTCTTTGTTTTCCTTCATTTATCAACACAGAATAATTGCAGTAAGGTAGGTTTTCAATGTTTTTTTATATGACTTAGAACCTATGGAAAAAAATAAATCTTGATCAATGAGGCTCTGAGGAATTTGCATTCAAAACGTAACATATTTTCAGTCATTTTTGTATGCTACTTTCTAATTCCTAGAATCCATGAATGTAGGTATGTGAGCTTTCTTCCATTTTTATTCATTTATTATTTAAAGTTTATTGTGCCTTTTAAAAAATGTTTTATCCCCCCCTTTTTATTTTATAAATAACATGAGGCAGCAAACCTACCTAATTCTCCGGAACTTACCTTCTATAATTCTCCGGCTTCCTATTTTCCCTTCAATAATCCTGTGAGATGAGTTGGATTGAGAGAAAGTGACTGGCTCAAAGTCACCCAATTGTCTTTTCATTGCTGTTTAATTTCTCAAGGTAGATAGCAACAAATAATAGTAACATTATTTTGGAGAACACCTGGCCCGCTATGGTTACAGAAATCATTCACAGTCCATTTCCTTAAGTTATGACAGTGAGCTACACGATCAACGAAGTTTCCAACAAGGTAGAATTTTCTAACTACAACTCAAGTTATCAAACAGCCAGGTGAAATGAGACTCAGCTTGCTCTTTGCAGTTTTGCTATGCAAAAATGGGCAAAGTGAAATTTTCAGTGTACAACAAAATATGAATCAAAATGCCCCACAAGTTCAGTACAATGGTTAAGTATTGATCCCAAATGATCCAGGATTAAGTCAATCCTTGGTCATGATACACTGAGTGACAATTCTATCTCAGACAAAACAGCTTGCTATGAGGATTAAAAATCAAGGGAAATGTCCATTTAGGAATCTTGAAGTCCTTAAAAAAAGTTTGATGCTAATCTAATAAATATATGTAGCTATAGCAAATCAATGTTAAATCTTACTATGGGGCTAATTTAAAAAGTGGTAAATTTGAACACTAATAATCCTAAATTAGATAACTCTGATCTAGTAACTACATAAAATCCAAGAAATGTAATACAAGGTTCATACACTACATTCATCAAAATCAAACTAGCCACTGATGCTTGAAACAAGCTCCATTCTCATGGTATTTTGACCTGAAATAGCAGATTACCTTGACTTTCCAAAGAACAGCACACTTCCAAACGTTAGAATCCAGTCTTTTCAAACAAACATTGGGGTCATTTCTTTACCTGATACTAGTGTCTCAGGCATTATGGTGGCAGTGGTTTAACAATTATGATTTTAAATCTATAAGATGCAGAGTAATACTGTAAAGATCTATTATTATTTGCTATCAACTCTGGTACCCCACAGTATCTAGGAAAACAATGAAATACATAGGAATAATAAGTATATAAAATAGCCCTTTCATTCACTGCTTTACAATTCTATAATTTTGGCCCATATTGAAGCCAAACTCTCAAAAATTGTCTATCAATTACTAGGCAAACATTTTCCAGTTTATTCATTTTATATTCTGGATAAATGCGTACACATTTCACTGTCAAGTAAATTTATTTATTTAATAAACTTGTCAAGAAAGACCGTATTTACTTGTTTTTAAAAAAGTTTATTCTGTTTACGGCCTATATAACAACAATAATTTCCGAACTGCTGCCTTTGTATTTGAAAGTTGGGCTGTAACTTTTCAGAAGGGCTCTTGGAAAGTAGAACCATTTCTTTCCGCCCCCTCATTTAAAACGAATGTTTTTCCATCCTTCACCGGAGCCGCTGCCATTAATTCATCAAAGAATTCCTACATTTCAACCTCAGCAACTCTGTCACTTTGATAGTTTCAACCATGCAGCCTCTTTCCGTCAGTGATGTAATATTGATGGAACCACTCACGGGCTACGGGTACAACGGAACCCGAAGACAGCAAGCCACCTACCTCAGCCCTTGCGCGACGCCATCTTGCGAAAACCCAATCAAAGTCGTTGCTGACGTTATTGCGTCGGCGCGCGCAAGGTGAAGAGGCCCTGATGACGCCGCCCCAGAAAGCGCATTGATATCAAGCCGCGAATCAAAGCTCCGCTGTTTCTACTGATCGCCCCTCCCCCGGTAAACCCCGCCTGCGCGCGAGACAAGATCTGCCATTTCTGTAAAACGTTTCAGAGTGGTTGGCCAATGGGGAAACCCATAATAGAAAAAGGAGGCGTCGGCTGTAGCCAATGATTCCTAAGAAGAATGGCGGGGGAGAAAGGGGGGAATGAGTTACTTTCGTTTTCCCGCCAATCAAAATTTATTATCCCGCCTCCCCGCTAGATATTTTCGCCTTTTTCTCTCGTTACCCGCCCAGTCCTGCAATAGGCGAGAGAGGACAGGGAGCGGCTTACTGGATTGGTCAGCCGTCCTACGGAGAGGACTGGAAACCAATGGCCGCGACGCAATTCTTGGGCTGGGAGAGGCGGAGCAAAAGGCGAATGAGGGCAAACCCTGGGTGTCCGACGGCGAGGGGGTTTGTGTGTGTCTTATGCGTGTGTTCCGCGCGCCTGCGCGCGGAGGTGCCGTGGTTGGTTTAGCGGTCGCCCCTGTCGTTCCCCTTCCCCCCTCCACAACCCGGGCAGAGCCGTCAGGTGAGAGGATTTTTGAGTCCCTTGTTGTCGTCGGTAAAAGGTAACGGGGAGGCCTGTTCTGTCACACCCTCAACTCGTGCAGATTATTTTACAGTGGGCCTTGACTTGGCCCATTTCTTCCTCGACCCTGAGTACTGGGAGCCCCCCTCTCAGTCCGAAGGCTCGCCACCTGCGTGCGTTGTACTGGACAGGACGATCCAGACTCGTGATCTTTGCCCGCCCTTCCTCTTCCCTCTCCGTACGATCACGCCCACATGGTTCCGTGTTGATTAACCTGGAAGAAGAACCGTCGCCTCTCCTTGGTTGTAATCACTGCTCACATTTACCTCATAGTTGCTTTCCCTGAAAGAGCAGGAATCGTTGCTCTTTATGTAGTATATGAGATCTTTAGAAAAGCCCAAGAAAACGTATATAGAATTGCAGCTTTGATTGTGCAGCCTAAGTTAATCAGTTGCAGTTAAGTTGGAAATGAGCCTCGTCCCCTTGTGGTTTGGGACTTTTTCTTCCGATAAAGGTGTACAGATCAGCTGAGAATTTTTTTCTGCCATCCCCCCAGGGCCATCACTATAAAATGTAAAGTTTAAAATGTTATAAGCATCCGCTTGTTTTCCTTTGTATTCCTCTGTAACTTGCCTTATCATCCACCTATTAAATTCTGCATTTCCAGACCCCCATCTTTTATAAATAGAAATCTCAATTTACTTGTATCTTGTTACATCTTTATAATTGTATTTCATATTTATGACTTCCAAATATTCCATAACACTCTTAGGCCATCATAATATCTTCACATTTGCCTGTCTATTCTGCCTTTTAATTTCTTTTTTTGTCAGTGACATGCCAATTTTAAGTCTCCTTTTTTACCAGTCTGGTTCTTTTTTCCTTAGTCTTTCTTTTTAGTTAACTCACTTTTTCTTTACTAGAACTTCCATTCTAGCTTTCTTAAACATTCTTCCTTGATCTTGATGTGAATGCTTTTCTTTTCACTTAACCTTATATTAGTAGTATTTTGTTTTGTTTTGTTTATATAATACACACCTGAATCAGCTATTCTACTATATCCCATTCTTCCTCCAAATGTATACTGCGGATTAGCAGTCTTCTACATAAGTTTTGGACTTTAGCTCCCATTAACCTAGGTTGTAGTTTAAAATATTTGGAAAATATTCTAATACTTTCTGTGTGTGATTGAGGTTCATCATAATTTTTCTATTATCCATTTTGTAGGCTTGTTCACATGATAGTAATCATGTTTGGATTATTATATGGTATAGTTTTTATTTTCCTGTGTGGCTTTATATGTCTTCTTACTGTTTCTGAGGAAGAAAGATTATCCCTTAGTAATATAATATTAATCTTTTTTGATAATTGTTGTAGAAGTGAGTATTTTTAATAAATGGGTTTCTCAAATTTGCAATAAAATTTTATATACAGCATGGAATTACTATTTTTTAAATCAATTTGATGGACACTTTATAAAACCTCTTAATGGAACATTACTAACAGTAAGAGAAAAATGGTAAAAATACTAAAAACAATGCATTTGCACTTTCTTGAAAAACATTACTGTCATTTTTAAATGTGTGGATTATTTAGTTCATCTCTTTATGTTTTAGTAAGCCTATTTCTTGTTCTTTATACAATTATGGCATAATATAATTTTGCTATCCGATGCTTATGGAAAATAAATAGATTAAGGTTTAAGTTTTAGTGTATATTTTTTGGATAATTTAGAAAAATTTCTAGTAATTTTTATTTTAGAGGGGAATTGTTTACAGTCAAATCTCGGTTCGTGCCTGCAATCCGTTCCCGGACTGCGGGCATGAACCAAAATGGTCACGTTCTGAAATGACCCTCACTGCGCATGCGCAGACATTCTGCACATGCACAGAAGGGAAAATGGCATGGAAAAGAATCTTTCCACACCGTTTTTTTGTTTGGCAATCGAGTTTTGAGTCAGGAACTGATTCAAAACTCGACTGGCTTTTTTGTTTGTCTTGTGAATCCGTTCGTGAACCGAGGTTCCACTGTGTTTGGATTTTATGTTTGTATAGCTGACATGGTGTTCAGTAAATATATATCTGATAATACATGTCATTTTTAGCCATTTTGGTGGTGTTTAAAGTCCTGATAATTTTCAGGTATAACAATAATTAATTTAAAAATTATTTTTGCCAACTCTCTTGGAATGGCATTGCATGCAAATAGTATGCAGGAATGCCACTTGCTTCCAGTCTACTAGCCTCTTATTTGTGTTCGCTCTTCCTCTTTTTAACACCCTCTTTTTTCTCACTTTCTCATATCATCGTAGAAGCAGTAGTTTTTATTTGAAATTTGATTTGCCTACATGGAAGGACTTTTGAAATGAAACCAGTCATAGGAAATTAGACCAAGATATGTGAACTGTCCTCTCAGGTTTCATATAAAAAATTAAGATGTGAAGTTGATTTTGGAAAATTGTTGCAAATTTATTATTCTTGTTTGTTTTTTAATATACATTTGGTCAGACTTTATATTTATTGATATAAAGTGATTCACTCAAATCTCTTCATTGTGCTGTTTTTATTTATTAAATTTAAATGCCACCCATCTCACTATGACTATGGGCAACTTATGATGATGATGATGCTCTGTCATAGACAGCCAGATGTGTAGATTGCATTTGGCATTTTACCCCTACTGAGTCCTTCCCTAGGACTTGAGATAGGCAGAAGTTGTTTGATAGTGTTAATGGTATCATCACAGGTTGTAAGCTATTTTTATTAAAACTGCCTTTTGCAATTGACTGATGATTTGTCACTGATATTGGTGTTAAAGCGGTACTCCAGTTGTTTTGGGATTGCCCTCCAGGCCACCTATTACTATTGATACTATCTTTACTTTCTTTTACCACTGCAGCTATACTTTTATTTGCAGGTCTTTGTATTTTGTTATGTTCTCATTTCTTTCTCTTCTACTCTGCTTTCTCTAGTTATTGTCAGTTCACTATCCATACTTTTTTGCCTTTCTTATCAACAATTGACGAGTCCGGGGTATTATGTGGCACATACTAGTCTGTTTCAATTCTAAATCCTCAGATCATTTTAGCTTCTTCATTCTCTGTTATTTTGCCTACTTCGTGGTCCCACCAATTCTTGTTTGTAGACAAGTGATATTTTTTTCAGATTCCCCAGTGCACTGTTATTGTTTTTATTCTAAATTTATTGTGGCCACTCACTCCCATAAACTATGAAACTAATCCTGTCCTATTTTTATCTAATCAACTGGGAGGGAGATCAAACAAGCAGTTAGTGGTCTTTACGAATATTCTGTCTGTCTTCTCAAGTTCTTCATGATGAAAAGAATGTATTTTTACATCGTAAAAGATTACTATTCTTACCTCCCTGTGACTTGTCTTAACGCTTGAGTCCAATTCAAGGCAATTCTAATTAACACTATCTGCAGAGAATAAAAATTTCTCACAGTGAAGCTTCAATTATTCTAGTTCCCCTTCTCTAACATCTAATGAACAAAGATATAATAAATGCCATCTATTCTGCACAGATGTAGTGAAAGCCAAGAAGTGAATTCTTTTTGCAGTATATATTGTACGGAGAACAATAAGGCTTATGATTGCCCCACTCAATCCGATTTATGAAGTTTATAGATAGTGAAGTAAGTTTAACATACTTTTATAGTGGGTAGATGGTGTGAAAAAAGCCATTAACTCTTCTATTATTTCACAGTCATTTTCAAGTTAAGAGGGGATTTAGCTCAGTAACAAACAAATCTGTCATACTCCATTGTGATAGAATTAAGAATGTCAATAGAATTAAGATACTTTTCATTGTACAAATATATTGCTGCTTATGAAAGGAAATTGAAGGGACAGCTTCACCAATGTATCAGTTACATCAGGCTGAGTACTAATTTTGGATCTTGCAAAATATAGTGACTGCTTTTCTCGCTTAAGTTCCTGCCCTTCTTTGCAATAGTAGCTAGGCAATAAATTATAAAATACACTTTAAATCTCTTCTAGATTGAGGGGCTATTAGCTAAAAGAAACAAAGCTGAAATCTATGTGTTCTAGTCAGCATATTTATAATTATTAATTTCTGAGAACAAATAGAATGGCTTCCAACATGTTGTGTTTTCCATTTTTCCACTGATCGACTGCAGCTGAATTATGGGCATAAATATATT
>JANHJO010006152.1:45696-58775 GCA_032468235.1 Pseudoxyrhopus heterurus | reverse complement strand
CTAAAGTAACCAGGACAGGCTTTTGGGTCACTTCAGTGATGGCTAAGTGATGCTGTAAAGTCATTGAGAGCAAATGACCACAGGCCGTCTCTCCATAGAGCACCCAGATGTTCAAATTCTGCATTTATCGAATGAGGAAGGGTGGGAAATGGGGAATGTAATGGTCTGCTGGCTGAGGAAATCTGGAATCAAAAGTTGCCAAGGTTGATAAAATACTGGTTTAAAATACTGATTTCAGACAATAAATGAATGCTACATAGGGCCATGATTAAAACAGGAAGGATATACTGTAGCAGTATCCTGAGGAATGTCTGCAAAAATGACAACCAAAAGGAAAAGAAATAAGAGATGTGATTAGAATCGCCTTCTAACATGATGTAGTGGTTTAAAGCGTTAGCCCAGTTTTTAGTCTGCCCTCAGCCATAGAAGCTGACTTTGGGCTAGTCACTCTCAGTCCAACTTAACTCATTGGGTTATAGTGGAGACAATCAAAGCTCGTACTGCACTGAAATATAAGAACCTACATAAAAATACCATAGGTAAAGGTAAAGGTTCCCCTCGCACATACATGCTAGTCATTCCCGACTAGGGGTCGGTGCTCATCTCCGTTTCAAAGCCGAAGAACCATATTAGCCTAGTAAAGACTAAACATGTTTTTTGAATGACAGTATCCATCCAACATGCTAAGCTATGATGTACTTGATGTACTAAATAAGCCACAGTTTATTTTATGAAATATGCTAAAATAGAAATATTAGTTTACTAAAGTAATGGCTAACTTCAAGAAGGTAAGCCAAAAACAAACAAATTACAGTATCTCTGTTTTGTGAATGCAGTCACAATGTATGGAAGAAAGTTCAAGAAAACAGGATAACTGAATGGAATGGAGTATCCTGAAAGAAAGCATCACTAGTTATTAGCAACTTGAATAAAGGTAATTCATCTTCAGACATTTTGTTGCGAGAACCATTTACAATTATTTCTGCATTTAATTTTCAGTGTCCTCCAGCTTTACAGTGTGTTGTGCTTTGATTCAATTTACGGTATATAATTGATAATGGGCCATTGTTTTGGGTGTGGTTTATTATAGCAGTATTTCACGACCTCAGCAACTTTAAAAAGGGTGGACTACAACATTCAGAATTGCCAGGCTGGCTGGCGAATTCTGTCCACATACCTTAAAATTCCTGAAGTTGAGAAACACTGGTCTATAGCCTAGCTACCATGGGATGATCTAGTGACCAGTCCTAGACATATCTAGAAAGCTCCTTTTGCTGCCATCTACTGGTGATCTGGATTTTCAATTACCACTGTATGCCGTATACAGTATTTATTATTCATTTAGCCATCATCAACTGGCAACAGTTTTCTACATGCCCTGCACTTTTAAGGTTGCTCACAGATGCAATACAGGTTTCTGTCCAATTGTCAGATCTGAAATAGATTCAGTTGCCAATTCAGTTGATCTAGATATGGGGAATGAGCATTTGTGCACCATCTAGTCCGTGGTTCAGGCAGAATACCTTCGGCTGTCCATGTACCCATACCCTCTGGGTAACCTGTGCTGAGGACATCTCCATGTCTTTATCCTAGGCACTGGATGGGATTTGCATCAGTGTAAGGAAGGTGGTGTTTTCATGATGCGGAGAAAGCATAGGGACCAGTCAGTCAATATAGCTAACTAGTCTCATCTGGCAAGCAAACCAGCTAAGCAAAACAGTGACCAAAAGCACAATGGAATAATTGGTGAATGGAATAAACAGAACTGCTATTTGATATGCTGCAGTTAAATGTACTTACATCAAGTTAGTCTTGGCTACAGGGCATCCATGGGTTTTATTTGGAAATGGCAAGTTGCTATGGCCATCATGATCAATTGCTTAATTTGCAAATGGATTGATTTTTGGGTTAGGGACAGCCCTATATGGCTTGGTCTTGTCTTTGTTCCATAAAGACAGATAGACAGAGACAGGCAGACAGAGACACATCCAAACCATGAAGACACACACACACATACCCTTGTGGTTTATTCAACAAATAAAAGTTAGGAAACAATGTCTTAGCACAAAGTGTAAATCCAGTATGTGTGTAGTTATGATGTTATTAAATGTAAAACTGGTGTGAAATTGTAACAATAAAGCATTCTTTCCTGAGTTCTTCATTCTGATTTTGTAGCAAGTAGTTTTGTAAGTTTATTCTTAAAAGATTATTTTGCTATCTACTTGGTGACTTTTATGAATGAGTGGGTATTTATCTTAAAAAGAAGTAAAACAGTAGAAGGGGTCCCAGGGTTTGTCTCAAGCTGTTATGTCTGAAAGCTGGCATTTAAAGAAAGTCATTTTTAGCAGAAAGTCTAAGAAAGGCCTCAAACCCATAAGACCAGGTGCCAGTCAATGATAAGCAATGGTGGACTAGAAGACTAATGACATTCTTGTCAGACACAAGAAATCAGGAAGCAAGGCGGTTCAGTGATTACAGGTTCATAACAAGAATCTGAAATACTAAGGACCAAAGCAAATTGGTGGTAGATAAGAGTCAATGAAATTCAATGTGGGCAAGACTTAGATCTCCTGGGGATGTGAAAGGATTCCAAACTGATGACATGCTTGATCCTTCCCTTGAGCTCAGCCTGATTATCTCTTATAGTTCTTACATGTTCGTACATACACTACTGTCCATATGAGAAAACTGTGTGGACTTCAGAGACCCATTTCCTGTGCTCGCTATGCTTACAATATGTGCTCAATGAATTTTCATGGCTTTCATTACACAGAACAGAATTCAAATTTGTGCTGCAAAAAACTGGACCACTACTTGATGATGGCAGATTGTCTATTTGGTAGCTGGGACACAAAATAGATGGGGCATATACAGGTTGTATTTTTGTGTTTATCACCTTGATCTTTGCAGAGTGCAGTAAAGATTTTCTGTGACAAATGTACAGAATCCTTTGTCTTTTGTTTATTAAAAAAACATACCCTGAATGTCTCCAAAATAATGGTACTAGCACAATGGCATCTCTGATGGGGATCTGCCTGTCCACTACATATACCATGTACATAATCAGGCTATAGGCAATTTGTAATTACAATTACAAACTGGGAAGAAGGCCCTTATTAAAGGGAGAATAGACCAGAACTTGATCTAGATATCCTAATGGACCACAATTTAAGTATAAGTCAGACGTTTGCTGCAACTGCCAGAAAAGCAGGTTAGTATCAGCAGATGGTATTGAGGCCATGTGAACAGTTAGTACTGCTTTATACTGCATTGAAGAGACCACACTTGGAATACTGTGTCCAATTCTGGTTGCCACGATACAAAAAAAGATGCTGAAGCCCTAGAAAGAGTACACAGAAGAGCAACAAAGATGATTAGGGGAGTGGAGGCTAAACCATATGAAGAACAGTTAATCTAGTCTAATGAAGGGAAGGACTAGGGGTGACATAACTGTCTTTTAAGTATTTGAAGGGCTGATACAAAAGGGCTGACTTACTCTCCAAAGCACCTGAAGGCACCACAAGAAGTAATTGGGTGGAAGATCATTAAAACAAGATCTAACTTAAAACTACTGGTAAGTAGAAATTTCCTGACAATGAGAACAGTCAATCAGTGGAATGGGTTGTCTCCAGAAGTTGTGGGTGCTCCATCACTGGAAGTTTTCAAGAAGGATTTGGACAACAATTTGTCTAGAATGGTATAGGGTCTTTTGCCCCAGCAGAAGATCTCCAAAGATTCTTCCAATCCTGTTATTCTATGTTATATGATTTCCAGAATATTTCTTGTTTTGGGAGACTCATAAAAATCATCATATTCCTAGGATGCAGTGAAGACGGGGAAATAGTGTGTTGAAGAATGTGTTAATGAACTTTGGATCACTTGGTCCAATCAACTCAAGATTTGGTTTAGCCCAAAATAGATCTAGTCTTGCAGAAGGTTAAATTATATCCAGCCACCGGTGTCATGCCAGTACTAAAAGCCACTCAGTTTTCTTACTTAATCTTCTAGGAAAAAGGATCTGGAGAGGAAGAGTGGATGAAGAGTAAGCCTCTGCATTCCAGAATCCATTGCCAAGCCCTGGCAGCACAGTACATACATCCCAGACGCTAACTGCTGTCTCCTTGAATAATTGTGAAAGGTCTGGTGATACATGCATTGTTTCCAAAGACAAAAGATACTCTGGAGCATGTGGAGAGATTCATCACCATCTATCTGCGGTTTCTTAAACCAAAGGCACCTTTTCCAAAGATGACACAAAAGTGAGCCATGCAGCTCCCAGGAAGGGATGCTGCTGCTTCAAAGAATTGTAGACAGGCACCATGCATACAGCTCTGTATGCTCCAAAGCAGTTTTGTTTCTTTGTCTTCGAATCCACACCTAGGCATCCACAGGGAGGAGAAGAAAGAAGGGAAGGGATGACACATGCAATGATAAGACGAATGTTATGACTTAGCTACTTCCATTGCATCCTGATGTGATGGCACATGTGCCATTCTGTCTGCATTTGTTTTCTATCTCCTGTTGAAGTCCTATCACTATATGGGCTTATAGAATACTTGGCTGTTCCTGGAGAAAATGGGTGGGGACTTTGTGTTCCAAAAGGATAACTTAGTGTGATTTTGCTTTGCCAATATCACTGCAGTATCTCTAGTAGAGTAGGATTGTTGCTGATTGGGTGTTATAGGATCAGGGTCATAGAAAGGCATACTGATGAATGAAGTGGAGAGGTAGCAGAGAAACACTCACTGAAGACAGTGTTTGAATAAACTTGGAATTACCCCTTGCTTTCACATTTTCTCTTTTAATACCAGGTCATTGTATTTCCTTCTGTTGTGTTTCCTGCCCAGATTTTCTCTCTTCCCTGATTCTTTATCATTTCTCTTGCCAATGGTAAGAGACCTGCTGCTCCATTCTGTCTGTTTCCTTTTATCAAACGTGGTTGGTCCTGAACCCTCTCCTCTCTTCCCGTATTGCACACTAGGCAAACTGTGTCCCCAGAAGACTCCTCCACCCCTGGGCTCCCGATGCCATTTTCCTGCAGTGTTGATGAAAAGGTGCAGCTCCTTGCAGAGAGACAGAAAAGGACGGAAGGGGGAAGTTAAAAATAGCTCAGCAAATGCTTTCTCATTGACACGACTTGGCTAGAGCATGGGAAAACAAACAGAGGAAACTCCATCTAACAGGTTCACATCTAAATAACCGTTTGCACATTCCTCCTGTGAAATAACAGATTTTCCATGAAGGTTTAGATAATGCCTCGGAAGAGAGCGGGAACGAAAACAAATTATGTACACCTAGTGGATGTCAATATTTTGGTCCCTCTCAGTTCTCACATTGTAGTCATTAGGCACACACAGATTGCCTATATTTAGAAGAAGGTGTAACAGTGCTTCCTTCCATTAATAACAGCAAAGCACATTCAGTGAGGCAGCCCTCGCTGGAGCTCTGGATGTTGCTGTAGTGACGTGTAGAAGCCTGAGAGATAAAAGACAAGGCTGGAGAGAGAACAAATATTTTGAAATCTGGATAGTAATTACCTTCAACTTTACAGTTTCGTGCGTTTCATTTATAGACTCAGGCTGCATTTGGAAAGGAACATCTTAATTTATTTGGAAGCAAGTCCAGTTTGTTTCAAGGGAATTTATGGAAGCTTTTAAAATACATATCCTTAAGTATGCTTTGAGAAATAGGTGTGTAGCCATAGGTACACACACACCATGCTATTTTGGTATATTATATGCGACACTCCGAAGTAGATATGGAAAGGTTGCTTTGATTTTTGGTAAATGTATTCAATTTGGGGGTGAGAGCAAGGGGAATTATGCCTAAAATGAAACACGGCACCCACAGGATACACTTCCAAGGATGTCTGGTTTGTGAATTAAAATCTGCAGCAGCTATTTCATTGCAAATAAGTCTTTCCTCAAGATGCCTTTGCATACTGTAGTTTTTCTGCTGCAGGAATTTTAGTTTCCCCAAGATCAAGCTTCAGTATATTATCTGAGAAAATTAAGTTCTCTCTCCATGTGCATCCATTGCTTTACTTGGTGACATAGAGTACGTACGTGGGTGTATTAGTGTCACGAACTACCAGCTAGTGCTATTGATGCATTTGGTGATCAGAAGCTTACAAATTTCTATGTTGCCCATTTTGTGATTTTAGAGATATTTAGAAAGATATTAGAAATAGGTTCAAGGATGTTTAGGCTTTGAGAAACAATGTGGCAAACATGATTAAAGCTACTATGGCAGAATGCCCATCAATTTCATGAACTCTGAAAATATGGGTATTTCTTTCCCCTATATCAACCCACCCATCACCCACAGTGTCATATTATTGACATCAGGTTTAGGATAATATAAGTGTAACATGAAGGGAAATCTTGTACTTTTTATTATTCACAAAAACACCAGTGGGAAAATGAACATAAATGATGAGATCTTAAATATATCAATAGTTCACTTAGACTGACTCCTTTGCTAAAGTGATCTTACATAGGCTTATGAGTTCAGTTTTGATCCTCACTTGGAAGCATGAACTAAACCATAGATTCTTATATTTGAAATAATCATAAAAAACAGAAAAAAGTACTTTCAAAGCATGCTGGTCTCAATAGTCAACAAGGCCGGAGCTTGGAAATATGAGTGCTATCTAATAGCCACAAGCAGCTAAATTACTTCGCTTCATACTACAAGCCATGTCTCCTTTTCCTTAAAAACTAACCTAGAGAGGTCCACTCAGATGTAGAATGAGTGAGACATTATTCTGAGTAGAGTATGGATTTTAGATGTTTGTCTTCTGCTTCTTTTGAACTGTTTTGTTACAAAATCCTTGATCTCAACTAAGTTAAGTTAAATCACTAGTGACGCCAAATGAAATACTGCATCCAGTTCTGGTTGCCACAATACAAATGATACAATATAATACAAATACATTGAGATCTCAGAAAGAATGCAGAGAAGAGAAACAAAGATGATAAGGGGTCCAAAATGGCTAAATGATCTGGTGAACAATTAAGGGAACTAGGTATGTCTAGCCTGAGGAAGAGAAGGATTAGGGGTAACATGATAGCTATTTGCTGGTACTTAAAGGTCTGTCACGGAGCAGGGGATCCAGAGCATTGAGGACAGGACAAGAAGCAATGGATAGAAGCTTGTTAAAAGGAGATCCAATCTGGAACTAAGGAGAAATTTCCTGACTGGGAACAATTAATCAATGGAACAGGTTCCCTCCTGGAGTTGTGAGTGAACCATCACTGGTGGTCTTCACAAAGAGTAGAGAGCCATTTATACAAGAGGCAATAAAATCTCCTGCCTTGGGCAGGGTTGGACTAGAAGATTTTCAAGATTCCTTCCAGCCATATGATTCTATGATTCTAAAATGAAATCAATTTTTTTTGTATAGATTGTATTGGGAAAAGTTGAGCGTGATTTTAAAATTGGAGAAACAACCCTCAATAATCAGCACTAGGTTGATAACCCTCTTCTGATTGCTGAAACCAGACTGGATAGACAAGGAAACCAATGATTCATCAAACAAATCAACCCAGAGGTCTCACTTGAAGCACAAGTGACCAGGTTCAAATGATCATACTTTGGATACTACCATTTTGTGAAATGAGATTAAGACAATAACAATACAAATGAATAATTGAAATCTAATAATAATCCAAACAAAGTTTTCTCATGTAAACACCATTAGGAATACACAAGAAAAATAGCATGTCCAGCTACAAGTCACAACCCTAATCCATTTACATGCCATAGTCTAGTGGATAATGAAGTTTGCATGCTGGTTGATGACTGGGATCCTATAGCTTTTAGAAAATATATATTTCCAATAAAAGGACTCTTTTCTCTGTCAGTTGACTTCAATTTCTAAGAATAACAAGGATTTCCTAACTGATGGGGAGCACTGGAACTGATAGGGAAACATTGGCAGGAAACTACAGGCAGATGTCTCGGGAGCATGTTATTTCTTTTCAGTGTTGCTTTGCTCAGTCGAGTAGTTTTACCTTTGTTTACATTTTCTGTTCCTCTGTTTCTTAGTTTGTGTGCTGTTAATGATACATAACTCTTATATGCAAATCATCTATGCCTCTATATCTCTCTATATATATTACTTTCAAGTACTCACTTTATCTTGTTTCTTAAAATAAACATCCTTTACTTTTCATTAGCCCAGTGTCATATTTGTAAAAGTCCACGTCTCTCTTTAGACCAGGGGTGTCAAACTCAAGGCCCGCAGGCTGAATCCGGCCTGCAGGGTGCTTAATTCTGGCCCGTGGGGCAGCCGTGGAAATGGCGAAGGACCAGCCCGGGGTGCCTCTGCCAGTGAAAATGGAGCTTGGTAGGGCCTTTGAACTGGTAAATTGGTCACTAAAAAAAACATAGCAGTAAAACTGGTTGGGCACAACCATTTTTAGCAAATCCTAATAATTGCTAGTAATCACCTTGTTCCTTTCTAAATCTACTACCAATCACAATATTATCTGTTTGTCTTTTATTTTTTATTTTATTTGTCTTCGACTTTTATTTTTTTACTATTATTGTTCTTTTTAATTGTAATGCTGGTCTGTGACGGTAATAAAAATTGATTGATTGTTCCTTTTTAATGCTTGCAGTCCCAATGCTTGATGACCTTTGCTGGGATTTTCCAGGTACCAATGTCAAGCCAACAAGTCTCTTTAACCTTGTGTCTTCCTGGGTCATCCTGGGTTTCCCATCTCTCCTCCAGCCTTTAAAAATATTGAAACAACATTAGTTGTTCACCAATCTTTCCCTGTATTTCAAATATCACATCTGCCACTTCTTTTAATAACCTGGGATGGACGCTACCTTGCCCTGGAAATTTGAATTAATTCAAAACAGCTAGATGTTATGTCCCCACTTTTTTACCTATTTTGACCTGGATTTCTCTTCTGTTCCCCATGACGTGTCTTCTGATAAGTTGGACTTCTTGTGAAAAGACAGGTACAAAGCCAGAATTCGAAGCATTCAGCCTTCTCCCTGTTTCCCATCACTATCTTGCCACCTTCTTGCCACCTTCTACAACTAGCAGACTGACCGCTTCCTTGAATTTCTTTTTCTTCTACAAATATCCAAAGAACCCTTTCTTTGGTTACATTTTGATATTCATTGCAAGTCTCTTTTCATTCTTAACTTTAGTCATCTTGACTCTCATCATGACAGATTTGGGATAGTTTCTAATAGTCTGCTTTTGTTATATACTGTATCTTTCTTCCATTTTTTAAATGTCATTTTGTTTCCTAGTTTATTGGAGAGTACTTTTTCCAGGTAGTCCTTGAGTTATGGACCTGCAGTCATGTGACCAAAATTTGGGCAGTCTGGCTGCACTTACAATTTCAGTGATGACTCTGCTCCCTCCATCTACCTATATCTCTCCCCCTATCCATGCACATTAGCACTCTTCAGTGGCAGTGGTGATGCAGGGGCCGAAGTAAAAGCCTGGGGCCTTCAGCAGACTTCACCAGTTGCTATCATCTTTGGGCTTCCACTTAATAATAATAATAAATGTCATTGTACATATATATACAGTATACACATACAATGAAATTCACAGACACCCAAGACCAGACTCAACACCCACACTCACAGCAATCTCCAAAACACTCCACCAACCAAATTCCCCCCTAAAAACACAAACATGGAAAAATATTTCACTTTTACTTTTATACAGGACAGTGCTATTAGTCTGCCATCTTACAAAAGAGCACAGATATCAACAATAATTAAAACAGTTAAAACTGAGTAGAAAGGGAAAATGTATACTAACCGTAAGATAGGTTTTAGGCACAAGGCCTTTCTCCCCTTTCGAATTTTTAGCCAACCACCAACCATCAGGCTTTTTCTCAATGATAAGAAGAACTTCTTCTTTCTTCAATAATGAAAACAGAGAAAGTAAAAGTGGGTAAGTATATTAACAAATGTTTGAGTACTCCAATACAATGCGCAGTATATATGGTGTATGTTTTAATGTTTGTTTAGCATCAAATGCGATCATTATTCTTATTTTACCAACTGATGCAAAATGTTACTGAAGATGCCAGAGACATAAAAAGAAGTCAAATGGTTTTTCAGATATTGTAAAGAAACAGAAAATCAGAAAGTTAACTTGAAGTCTAAAAATTTATGTTCTATTCAGATTGATACAAATTATTTTAAAAAATGAACATTTCAAATGAACATTGACAGATTTATATCACTGCACCTATACAAATCTGTTGTTCCACTTGGCCCCTCTGCTGCAATCTAAAACATACTTTAGACAATGCCTACAACTCGGGTCAAAGTTATAAAGGTAATGATGGGTTGGTCTCAATTCTCATGCCACATTAAATGGTATCACAACAAAGAAGACAGGAAGTAGAGGCAAACAAGTGGAACTAGTGGACTTAAGAAATACTAGATTTTACTTGCTTTAAATGTCAAGTCCCCTTCTTGCTGTGCAGCAAAATCACCAAGTGCGATGAATTCTGTATTAAGTGAAGCATCTAATTTACTCTCATCATCATCTTCATCATCCTCATCGTCCTCGCTATCTTGCTCTTCTTCTTCATCATCATCATTTTGGGTACTTTGTCCTTCTTCCTCATTTTCTGTCTCTTCATTTTTCTGCTGCTCCTCTGGGCTGCCTTTCTTTTTCAAATTCCTAACAACAAAGAAATAAAAACAGGATTAATTGGTGTTTTGAAAATCACTTATTTTAGTAAGTCCTTGGTTCAACAAAACCATGTAGCTTAAACTGGCAGTACACAAATACAGGAAATAATAAATGCTTCTGAATTTTTAGGAAAAAAACAGGTTGTACTTTGAATGTCCAACATAAAACTGATTTATTGAACATAATTTTATCTTATTCTTCTTAAAAATACTGAATGCATTATGAAGATCATTAAAAATATAGTTTAAAACTATAACATTTAAATAAAAAAATAAATGTAATATTTTTAAAATGTATACATCAAAAATAAAACATTTAGAAAACAAACTAAATGAAGCCAGCAATTCAATAGAAAACAGGCATATCTTTTCCCTATTCCTGAAAACTGTAACATCTGGCATTAAATGAGGTTAGGCAGCTTCCACAAAATGGAACCAGATATCAAAAATATATGTACAATGCATTTTGAATGCATTTAAATTTCTATATCATCATATATCTTAATTTTATGTTATAGGAAAGAAGATATCTATATTTGAAATCCATGCTGCATTTGCTTCCAATCTTGGTAAGAAACATTTATACTGGTTCTGAAACATGCCTATGCTTAAATTTAAGCAAACCTGTGATAGTTGGCTATAACAAAAACTTAAATCTCTTAAATTTACCTACATGCTAGAGTCTTTGATTACATTGTCCTGGTTAAGTACTGCAGCAAATTTTTCCAGTTGCTGAGAAAGCTTGAACAATTGTTTTTCTTCTTCTTCTTTCCTCTGATTATAATTTCCTACTGGTGCAGGCTCATCTGACTGTGAAATAAAAACACAAACATCAGAATTTTGAAAAAATCCGTATGTATACCGGTATTAATACTTATCAGGTTTTATCATCTTAGTTTATATTTATATCTTGTCATTTCTCTGGAAGCTCAAAGTAATATATACATGAAATTTTCCCTTTATTTTAGTCTCAGAGCACCAATCCAATAAGATAGAAGGATCAAAAACATCCATGTGAGAGCCATAGTCAAGAGAGGAATTAAACTTGAATTTTTCCAGTGTTAACTTCTGCATGATACTGGCTTCTAAGTCACATTTAGATGTGCTAGTAAGTTGGTTATTACATGTAAACATTCACATGGTTCTTTATGCTAAAAAAGAACACATTTGTTCTTGTGTAGATTATTAGTATTATTTCTATTTTAAAAATGGATTTAATTTAGAATGACAAAATTTCAGAAAGCTATATATACTGGAACCTGGGGAAAAAATGGCTTCTAATTTCGATACTACTTTAGTAAACAATATCTCAATATCTTCATTTTCTTATTTTTGGATAAATATTCTGCCTCTATTGGAAAAGATATTCAATGCTGTGATGTCTACAAAGATCAAAATCATGAAAGCCATTGTATTCCCTGTAATACTTTATAGAAGCAAAAGCTGGACTTTGAAGGAGGGTAGGACATTTTCAATTTTGGTGTTGAAGAAGACACCTAAAATTCTATGGACAGCCAAAAAAATCAAACAAATAGATAACTGAACAAATCAACTCAGAGTTCTCACTTGAGGCACAAACGACCAGGCTCAAATTAACCAACTTTGTACACATTATTTGAAGACCTAGCTCACTATAAAAGTCTCTAATGTTGAAAAAGATGAAATGGAAGAGAAGATGACCAGAAGCAAGATGGATAGATTCAGTTACAAAGGCACTGAATGCATTATTGGGAGACTTAAAGAACAGGTTAGAGAAAGATTGCCATGAAGAAAGTATATGTGTGGTTAGTAGGAGTCAAAAATCATTTCTTGTACATAATCAACCAATCAACTATAGTCCTAAATATTTACTTTCTTTAAGTTCTGAAGAGTTAAGGTATTTTCATCCACAGATTTCTTCAGCTCCAAACATCTATAAACAGAAAAAAAGTCCACGTTTTATATGCTGTCTACCAACCATCAAATATGCTGACCCTAAAATATTACAAATAATACTGTACTTAAATTTAATAAACAAGTTAATGATCACAAGGTGAGCAGATACGTTAATAGCATAATGCCATAATCAGAAAAATGTTGTATGCACATACCCCTAGAGAAGGAATAATATTGACGCGGAAAGCTATTAAAGCCTGTTACATTTGCCTGGTTGAAGAATAATTAAATGTTTCAGTTGCTCATTCTCCTGCAGGATCTCCTGCAGGAGAAATCAAAGGTGAAGCAAAACCACTAGGTACATTCTGGCTGCTATCATTTTTGCAAAGAATACTATAGTTCTTTGGATTTGATCTTATATAGAAAAAAAGTCATTCTTAAATAAAAAAATATATACACCTCTGGAAACATGTACTGTAGATAAATACTAACAAGTGTGTGGGGGGAGGGGGCATTTGCTT
>JANHJO010006152.1:13875-24093 GCA_032468235.1 Pseudoxyrhopus heterurus | reverse complement strand
AAAACCTTAAAAATTTTAAAACTCACTACTGTTCTTAAAACCCATGTGGCTCTTAAAATCAGACCCTTCCCTCAGGTTGTTATCAGCTTGGAGATTATGAAGCGACCAGATATTCATAGCAAAGTTTCATATTAAAATCCTCATCCTCATCCTAGCTTGTATTCATATCTCCCTTCCAGTGGTAAATCTGTTCATCCTGATCCAAAACCATGGAGCAATTGGCAAACTTTTAAAGTTCCCCTGAAGGCCAACAGGGTTAAACCCAACCAAATACTGGGAGGGAAAAGAAAAAAAATCCCAAAGGCAGGCACCGTGATGAGACATGGTTTTGTGATAATTCAAATTGCTGGGGAGGAGAAATTAATTTACTTTTATTTAACTGGAGCATGCACACCAAATCCTGCCTGGGATTTAAGAGGATATCTTTTCATAACAAAATCATGGGCATAAATAGAGTGTGTGCTGTGTACTCAGAGCCTGTGGAGCTCATCTTCATGCTTGCATGCCCACGTAGAAGAGCAGTGAGATGACTTTGGAAAAAAATATCTTCGTGTCAGCCCTTCGAGGCCAGGTGAGGAAATAGACACTGTAAGAAATATTAGAATTCTACTTTATTGATGTAAGCTATAATAATAGAATCTTGAAAGCCTGACAGTGTTTCCCCTTCTTTCCCTCATATATCAAAGAGAGTCAAGGCAATTTTAAATTTCTTTCTCACTCTTCCTGTTTCTCCAGACTGAGCTCATGTTTTGCTGATGGTCTTCACATATCTTCTCTAAGGTCATCTCTGTGCTCCCCTACAGCAAGCAACTGACCACTGCCAAACTGTTGTCCTTAGTTGTAAATTAAAGATGGACAAACTGAGCCCTCCTAACTTCTCCCCTTCGGTTGTGACCTTTGGTGTCTAAAACCACAACTGCTATACATCGTCAGCACATTTCCCCACTCAAGGGAGGCAGGCAACACATAAAAAATTGTAGAATTAGCCATAAAATAGAATGATTAGAGTTAAAAACACAAAGAAGACTTTCACAAAAACGTGGGATGGGGGAAAGATAAAAAATCTTTCCTCAGAGTATTTTGTACTATTGTCTTACTCATTATAGTCCTCTGGCTCCCTTCAAAATGTAAATCGTGATATTCAGCCAACACATGTTGCTTTTCCATTATTTTAAGGTGAGAGATAACTTGGTACATTTATAAAATTAATAATTCTGTGTCTGCGGGTTTGCTTTTAATGCCATAACACATAGCCGCATTGTGTTGTGTAGCATTTACAGAATACAGGGGGGGGGAAAGTCTTTAAAAGCACTTAGGCTGGATGATCGACTAAGCTGTTTATATACCTCGTTTCTGCTGTAAACCTTATGTGGGAAAAATGGAAAGACATTAAAAGCTACAAGTAACAATTGACCATTTGGCCCCAGTTCAGAGCATCATACTGAAAATGTGGTGCCCTTCCGCATCTTGGAGGTTAAAATTAGATGTCCTATAAAACAACAATTCCACAATTGCAGTCCATAAGGCTGCAAAGCTGAGTCAAGATTCACCCATTCATTGCAAGGTTGATTAAAGAAGCCACCACAAATGTGAAGGTGAGTGTGCAGGCTACTCAGGTTATGATCCTTACAGCTCAGAGCAACACAAGTAATACTTTCCCCTCTCATGAGAACAAGATTCTTTCTTGGTTTTTATGGTCAGGCTTACCAACTGTATATCAATTTTGATTTCTGTCTCATGCTCACAGTTAAAGTGTTTTGCCAGGTTTGAGCTAAGATCTAAGGGGTAGGTAGGGGAAAAATAAATAAATAACCCTTTACGAAACATTTCTTCTCCCCATCTGCTTAAAATAACAGAATGTAATAATTCTGTTCAGATCAAAAGAAGCCAAAGTATTTCCTCATACTGATGACATGAGCGGCTAATTTATCTTTGTCATTTATTTTATAGCCACACCTTACTGGATATACGGGACTCCAACTTTAACGTGGAGGCCACATCGCCCCTAACTGACTGAGACACAGACCCGACAAGAAACCACTTTCTTTTTAGGAGAGGAAAAATATTCCAGAGTAAATGACCAGCTGTCTTCAAGGAATATAAATCCTTCCATTCCCCACTATTCTGTCAGAGATGAAGAAGCGAAACGTCTTCAAAAGGAAAAAAAAAACAAGGAAGTCCAGTTGCCTCCTGAAAAAGCACCTTTGGGATTCCAAAGCAATGTGTTAAAGCAAGGGTTTCCAACCTTGGCAACTTTAAGCCTGGAGGACGTCAACTCCCAGAATTCCCCAGCCAGCTTGGCAAGTCCTCCAGGTTTAAAGTTGCCAAGGTTGGAGACCCCTGTGTTAGAGGACAACCCGTAGCAGAAAAACGGTAATAAGTTCTAATAGATAAAGAGGACCATTGGTTTGAAAGAGGGTAAAAGAATCTGTATCAGAACTGAATAGCCTTCCCTCAACAGAGGGGGAGGAATAAGACATCACCTATCTCCAGTCTACAATGCAGCCCTTACAGCAACTCTAAAAAAGTTCCATACCCATTTGCACTCTGATTCAGGTGGCTCTCAGGGCAGACATAAACCCACAAGTGGCCTCAATAGCTTTCAGAGAGTGCTAACAACCAAATGAGTGCAAAGAAATACAATCCTCCCATTTACAATCTCCTCCGTCTTATCAGAACCTATCCTTCCACCCCTCCCCCCTGCCATCAGAACTGATGAAGCTTCTTGGATGAGAAGCGAAATGTTTTCTTCTTCTTCCTCAAGGAAAAAAACAATCCAGCTTTAGTTCAATGCCCCTTATTTTTGCATGGGAAATACACATCTACCAATATTGAGCTGAGTGCATGTAGTGCCAATCACTTGAATTTTAAGGGTAAGTCATTATGCTATTTCTTAACAGCTTATCAAATGAAAGAAAAAGGCTTAACTTTAAGCTTACACAGTTAGATGAGATTCTTACAGAAAGAAAAAAAAATGCTTCTCAGTATGGGAGTTTGTAGTGCTTCCCATCAAAAGGCACTCTACATTTCTTTATTTTTGGAAAGAAAATAAGGCAGAAGAATTGATGGAAAAAGCCAAGGAAATTTCAATTCCCTGTAAATTGTGCTTGTGGCAGAGTGATGGTGCTATTAAAAGTTCAGCCATGTCTTCTCTCCATTATTTATCCTGGAATGTGTCTATGAAGAGGGAGGTGATGTAATAGACTTCAATAAAGTTCCCAGGAAGGAGGAAGAACATTCCAAGGAAGAGGATGAGACAAGGGACTACACCAGGGTGTCAAACTTGACTTCATTGAGGGCTGCATCAGGGTTGTGTTTGACTTCAGAGGGCCGGGGTGGGCGTGGTTGTGGTGGGTATGGCCAGGGTGGGTGTGGCCAACTCTACATCACTCATTTTGGGGGCACCTGTGGTGGCCAAGTGCTAAGGCAGGACTTCCCTCCGACCCTCCCCTCCCACTCATTATAATCTCCTTCCTTCCTTCTCTCTTCCTTCTCCTCTTTCTTTCTTTTTCCTTCCTTGCTCTCTTCCCATCTTTCTTTTTCTTTGTCCTTCCTCTTTCCCCTTCTCCTTTCCTGTCCATTCTTGGATGCTCAAATGCAAAAGGGGAAATCTTTCTCCTTTTGTTTTGTTTTTAGTTTGTTTTGCTAGCCCTCTGCCAGCCAAAACAAAGCCACATTTTTGTCCATGAAGACCTCCTGTAGCCTTCTGCCACTGAAAATGGGGCTCTCTTTTCGCTGGCAGAGGTACTGCAGGCCGGTCCCTCCCCATTTCCAGGATGGCCCTGTGGGCCAGATTTAAGCACCATGCGGGCTAGATTCAACCCGCAGGCCTTGAGTTTGACACCCTTGATGATCACTAGGAATTGATACTGATTTGGTATCAATCAATTACACTGATTCACTCACTCAATCAAAGCTCTACAGAACATTATCTTATCAAGCTATTTCTCCCTGCTTTTGTTTAGAACCAATTACATCCTCACAGAGAATATGCCAACATACTTTCTAGTCAATTCAGAATCCTTACTACATTGTTTATTTTAAAAAATACAAAGATACAATTTAAACAAATATTGCCTGTGGCCATGCCTAGAAAACATGTGATGTAAGATAGATCTAAAATTCACATGGGTGAAAATTTTTCCTGGACTGTTAAGAACATTTTTTTTCCAATTCTAAAAACTTGTTTTGAAGCACTTTGCATAATACTGTTCTCCTGAATATGTTTTTATATTCAACATATTTCTGATATATTGTCACCAACTTATTGGATGCTAAACTGGAATACAAGTGTGAGTGTGTATGCATGTGTGTATGAAAGAGAGATAAACAAACTTTTATCAACATACCATCTGAAGAGGTCAGAGGGTAAAGTTTATTAAAATTTCAATTGTTTTTCAAGATCTTGCTCTCTTGTGCAGTGGTTTCCATTTTGTTTCCTAAAATATATCCACACTGAAATCACCCAAAAGGCAAAAATATATCTGAAGTAGCTATGCGCTTCTCTTTTAAAATTTAATGAAATACAGCATGTTTCCATTATTTTAAGAGAACAGTAATTCCAGAAACTAGAACATTTCAGTAAGATATAAAAGTAAAGGGGATTACACACCAGAATTGTTCAAAATAGATTTCCTGCTGGCATAAAAGGGAAATGATTTGTATGGACCTGCCATCTTCACTGAGGCCAAAGAAAACATTAAGGGCAATGTGAATGGCTCACTGTGAGCTGGCAGTTGTAGAAAGTGCACCTTGCTCATTTGTCTTGGTTGGCTAATGGGGAAGGGAATGGTGTAGGTAGTTTTTGGCTTCTGTAGTCAAGAAATGATTGTGCTAAAATTAATGTGCCCTGCTTACCTATCAGTTCCTCTACTGCCCTTGCTTTTTAGTTAAAAACATTAATTCAGAAATATCTGTTTGATTTCATAATAAAACTAAATGTTACTCAGTTGCCTGTATAATTCTTTGGCTTTAGTTAAAACTAGCTAAAATAGAATATATTCCAAATCAGTAACTATTTTATTGATGAGCACGGCTATGCAGTGCTTTAGATTCTCTCTCCAAAAGATGCTTCAGAACATGCTATCCTGGGAAGACAGACAGCTGTTTTATGATCTTATATCTGTGCTCTAATACACTGTATAATCTACTAATTATATGTTGCAAAACTCAAGATTGTCCTGTGCATAACCTTTTTTAAAGTTCAGAATAACATACATCCTATTGCTCTACCATCGCAGAATCCCCTGCATGTTTCTATTTTAGATGAGACCTTAGCTTAGTGGTTTGACCTACGATATGCAAATGTTTTAATGATAAAAACTGTAAATAATTCAGTACAATTTGAAAAAATGTTTGTACTGTTCCTATTCACCCTAGTATGTAATCTAATTTTGACCAAAAACTGTGTATAGGTGTTGCAGAGTTACTCTGACAAATAGTCAGTGGTCTAGGTCTCTGTGAATTTAAACTTAAATGAACCTTTTAGGACCTGAATCACCTGGTCAAGTTATTTACACCGGAAGCAGAAAGTTTGGCAGGATTTCTTACGAGAACTAAATGTACAAATATTAAATGCATTTGCTGTATTTTTAAGACACTAAAGCTCCACTGTCAGACATAGCTGCTTTTGCCTAAAGGTTATATTGGTTCTGAGTATTCACTTACTTTCTAAAGTCAAAGACGATGAATCTCCTGCTGAACCATGAACCTGATCTGTCAAATCATCTTCAGCAGCTGTTTTAAGAGTTTCTTCTATTAATATGATATCAGAATCCTGTGGGTTAAAATACTTCTGCTTAGCATGGTTGTCATCTTGACTCTTCTCATGACAATAACCTGTGAGATATGCACAGAAAAAGAGAGATGGTAGACATGAATCCCTCAGGGCAAACCACTTGCTACATCTCTTGAATTATTGATATACAGAAGTAAAAGGCCTAAAGGGAAGAATAAATATATACAATGCTGTGAGATTAATGGATGTCAGCCTGCAACACTGTTTGGATAGATTCCTTGGTGGTTTAACATCTTTATCATGCTAAGAGCACAATGACAGATTCCCATGGTATTGACATGATACCACAGAGTATCCAGGAAATTTTACAGGGAAAAGGCAAATATTTCTCCCTTTCTCCTTAATATTCATGGCTGAACTCCATTACAAGTCAAATAGCATTTCAGGAAGATGGCATATCCATCTCTGGAAAAACGTAAAGTGTGGAAAACTTGAGATACCATATAAATTAGATAATACATTATGACAAACTAAAACTAAAACAAGATCTAAGATTTATATACTAAATTAGAATTCCACTTTAATATGCTGTTCCTTTAATATGCTGTTTAATATCTTTGCCTCCATTTAGTTACAGAACAAAAAGAGCATCTAATGCTACTTTATGCAAAAGTTTAATTAAGGAATATGGTATAATCAAATTCAATCATTTTTATGCACAATGGAAGATAATGACAACATTTTAAAGATGCTGTGGTAGAAAAGGCTATACTGGGTCCCATCAGAATATATACAGTATCTTAATAGACAAGATCCATAATATGTCTCTCCTGTCAACCCGACAGAACTATTAAGCACTTACTGCATGTGAGGCTCATATGAACATGTTTATGGAAAAGAACACTGGTGGGATGTACTCTCCTATTCTCCATTCTGATTTTTCTTTTCTCTAACCATTTATACCATGCCTCCCAAATTAGATAGTAATCTATTTCCCCTTTCCCTTTTAATAACATAGTTAATTGGTCCAATTCTGCGCATTCCATTATTTTATTTATTAAACTTGCTTCTGTGGGTATAGTTTCTTTTTTCCACTCTTGTGCATATAGTAATCTGGCTGCCGTAGGTAGGTGGAGTATAAGGTATAGGACCTCCTCCTTAATTTTTTCGGGTATTATCCCCAGCAAAAATATTTCTGGTTTCAATTCTATATTGTGTCCCGTTATATCTATTATCCATTTTCTTACTCTGCCCCAATAAAGCCTAACCTGCGGGCAGGTCCACCACATATGATAATAGGTGCCGTCCATATGCTTACATTTCCAACAATTCGAACTTACAGAGGGGAACATTTTCGCTAGTCTAGCGGGAGGAAGGTGCCATCTATGAAACATCTTGAGGATGTTCTCTTTATATGATGAGGCTAGTGTGAGTTTATAATTTCCCCCCCAAATCATCTCCCATTTTTCTAGGAGAGTACATGAAAATGAAAGTACAAGATAAAATAGAATGGTTATATATATTAGGCATAATAAAGAATAGATAATGGTAAAGATAAACTAGTTCTGTTATAATATTGTTGTTATGTATGTGATATATATAAGATAACTACATGTAATGTATGTTTCAAATCTTATTTGACTTTTGGCATTTAAGTAGATGCTCACGCACTGGTGTGTAAAAAGAAATGGTAATGTAAAGAAAGAAAATGACTAATAAAAATTATATTAAAAAAAAATACTGGTGGGATGTACTCGCAGCTTTCTATGACAATGGGGATAAACAACCCATAGCCACATGTAGCTGCCAAACCCTCTCTTTTTTGGCAGTTACTAGAAATTCTAGAAATTGCAGAGAAATTTGGCAATAAACTTTCTATTTATTTGTACCCCTATAAATCATGCTGCTTATTTTTGGATGGAAATTATGAACCAGAGGTATAATTTTCTGCCATTTCTTGGCAAATAAACTATTAAAAACACATATGAGCCATGGTGGTGCAGTGGTTAGAATGCTGTATTGCAGGCTAATTCTGCCGACTGCCAGCAGTTTGATTCTCACTAGCTCTAGATTGACTCGGCCTTCCATCCTTCTGAGATCGGTAAAATGAGGACCCAGATTGTTGGGGGCATTATGCTGACTCTGTAAACTGCTTAGAGAGGGCTGTAAAACACTGTGAAGTGGTATATAAGTCTAAGGGCTATTGCTATAGGTCTTCTTTTACACATCACAGCAAATTAAATTAATATGGCACAAATGGGACATATGAGCACAAACCTTTTCTCTGCTCCTCTAAGAATGTATTGGGATGGATAATATCAAAATCTCTTTAAAAACATCCTTTTGACCATTAGTAATGGTTAAGTTGGCAACCTAATTAGTTGCACCTATCTTTCTTCTTGCATCATTGGATATAACAGGATTATTATTTTTTTGGTGACGTGGACAGAGATCGTAGTATGTTCTCAACATTATCTGAAAATGAGGCCCAACATGGAAGATGGTTTTCTAAATTTAAATTATGAACATCATCAGCAGATAAGAAAGGCTACAAATGCTATTTGCAAGGCTTCTCAGGTTATGTTGAAGCTACATATAGAACAGAGTAATAAGTAGTGTTGTGGCCTGAATTTCAATTAATGCCTCAAAAATAACCCAATGTCCTTTAAAAGACAGAGGAGAATAAATACCGAATGATGACAGCTTAAAGTTGGCAAACTTTTGTAATCTAAACTGTACTTTTAAAATCTTATTTTATATTATTTTTTTTTCTCACAATTTATTCTTTTGCAAAAATCAGCTGTAGGAATAATTATTTACTTCTGACTAGGTAGTAAATTCTTTATATCAATGAATTCTGACTACTGATCATTAAAATAAGCAACAAAAGCAGAGGGCAATTTATTACTTTATAATAAAAGTTAATTTATATGAATTATTTTACTCTTTCATGAAACCATTTTTTATAATGGGTTAGAATATTTTAGTCATGCGTTATTCCAACTAAAACCAATGTGACATAAAATAGTAATTATTAACTTGTTCTGTTCATTTCAATGAAATAGAATATTATCTGGAATGTAGCAATCTAGTATCCTAATAAATCATATATGCTATTTTAAATACTGAAAAAGGAAACTAGAAATCATTATTAGGTTAACTATGGTCCTAGACCTAGGACATATATTGACACCACAATGAAATAAAGAGGGAAAAATACACTTCTACAACATTGGTATTAATATTTCATACTTTTAGTTATTATTCAGTGCCTTATGAATAATACAGAATATTCTTTATAGCAAAAGTGTATATTTTCTTTAATTTTAAGCATTATTTGCTTTAAAATATCATAACATATATCTTGCAGTGTGAGATAATTTTTGAATAGATAGCCCTTGACTTACAACTGTTCGTTCAAGTTACTGTTCAAAATTATGATGGTACTGAAGGGATGCATGACCCCAGTACAAAATTACTGCCCCTGCGGTCACAGAGCATATGAAAAGCAACAGGGGGAACAACATATATTACATAAGCTTCTAAATGTAAAACCTACTTGATTATTTATCTACAGTTACAGATAAATTATAAATTAGATCCATATGTTATAAATATAGTTAGGTCTTGAATATTTATGAGACAACCAAAATTATTAATAAAAACCAGAAGTATAATCCACATGAAAATAAATCAGTACAAAATTGGCAATATTCCTATTAGAAGCATTTATCTTAATACCTGTCCTGCTGTTAAAAATCTTACAAACAAAAACAGCTTTAAAAAAAAGAATGGTATAGTTCTTATCACCCTGGGTTTTGTTTTAGTATGTGTTTAAAATATAATAATAGGCTATTGCTTCCAAAATATACAAAAAATCTAGCACAAAAAAGACACATATTCTAATAGTTATGCAGATTTTAACTGCAGAGTTCTTTAGCTAAAACTGCCATTTCACAATTTTTAAATAGGGGAATCTGCATTTAGCAACCAAGAAATGAATGAAATATTAGGGTTTAAGAACCATAAGCTGTAAATACCCATATGATGTATTGTAGAGTTATGTGTATTTTCTGTTTTTAGCCCAAGAACTGGAAATACTTTGATAACATGTAAAGTAATAAGAAGAAAGGAAGTAGATACTTAATGGAGAATGGAAGTAGTATACAACTGGAGAAGAATAAGCAATTGTATATGCAAATAGATTTTTGTCTTGTTCCTTCAATTCTGAAACTTTTCAGTTTTTATGACTAATGGATTTCAATGCCCAGAATTTCTTCTTCCAGGCATTCTTGATGGCTCAGGGCCTTGGTGGCTCAGAGGATTAATGCTGTACTTTGTAATTAAGTATTCAGCTCCCAGCTGCCAGCAATTTAGCAGTTCGAATCCCACCAAGGTCAACTCAGCCTTCCATCCTTTTGAGGTAGGTAAAATGAGTACCCAGATTGTTGGGGGCAATATGCTGACATTGTAAACCGCTT
>JANHJO010006152.1:0-13775 GCA_032468235.1 Pseudoxyrhopus heterurus | reverse complement strand
GTAAAATGAGTACCCAGATTGTTGGGGGCAATATGCTGACATTGTAAACCGCTTAGAGAGGGTTGCAAGCTCTGATAAGCAGTATATAAATATAGTGCTATTGCTATTGCTATATTCTATCTGGGGAATTGTGGGAGTTGAAGTCCACACATTTTAAAGTTGCTAAGGTTGAGAAACACTGGGCAAGCATAATGACCAAAAATAACTATTGAAACTATGGAAAAAATGTAACTGAGCATTACACTGGGAATTTGGGAATATTTTCAATAGTAGCTTACCACTGCAGGTGGAAGACGTGATGTTGTACAGAAATGGATAGAACTGCAAACAACGGATCAGCTTCAGGTTCCTCTCACATTCAAGACATTTGGTGGCAATATCTAGAGCATTTCTGAAAACCTGTAAAGCCCCACTGACATTCTTCAGAGCCAAATAGGCATTTCCTAAGCTCAAAAAAGTCAGAGGCTAAAAGGAGAAAAACAAACTTTTTTCAGTATAGACACAAGGGAAGGCGAGAATTTCACTTGCATATACTAATTATGTAGTAATTACATTTAACTTTTCCAAGAGATTCAGGAAACCCCTCCCCCCAATCTTTTAAAAACTCTTCTACTGCTAAATGATAGAAAGAACTGTAATTTTTACACTAATTACTTTCTTAGGCATTCTTTTTTAAAACAAAATAATTTAGGCTATATACATTCTTATATTAATACAACTTTAATTTCAAATGAATACCAAAAATATTGAGTGGCAAACTAATAGGATGAGAAGGAACAGATTCTCTGTACTAGAGTGAGGTTATCCATCTAGTTGTTATTAAATACATTTCTTGGATTCTAAGTACAGCTCATAAACCATTTCTAATTCTAATCCTTCCAGGCAATCTGAAACCTTCTGGACAAGAACGAAAAAAAGCCAAAATTAGAAAATAGCTACTTTCATCTTATGTATTTAAAATTTATTTTTCATAGTTTTCCTGGTTTACACTAGATAAGAAATAACAGTCATACAAACATTCATTTCCTAGTACAAAATACAGGTAGTCCTCAAAGTATGACCCTAACGGAGCCTGCCCATTAGGATCATGTCACAAATTTAATCAAATGAATCAGACTCAATTTTATGAATTTTTAAAATCAAATTTGTTAATTGAATCAAATGGGTTGTTACAGTAAATGAACGAAGATCTGAGTTACTATTTCCTCCAATTCGTTAACTGAACAGAGAGGATATCCCCGCTACTGCCGGCCCCCCTTTAGCTGTTTCTGGTGCAGCCTTCGGCTCAGGAACTAAATTGCCTCCAAGCAGGCTCCCAGAGCTCTCCACTTGCAATTGCTTTTTAAAAAAGAACTCACTAGCTACTGGTCAGCTCAAGTGTCTCCAGGCAGCTGGGGGTGGGGGTGGGGGTGAGGAATTTACAGAATTCTTGGCTTGAATCGCTTTAAAAAAATACTTGCCCCTGCTAAGTTCAAAAAACCAAAAACAAACTTGGTACTGGCTGCAAAATCATAGATCTTGTTTGGCCATGTAACCAGGGGAAAAAAAAAACCCTGCCGGCTTCAGGAAATTGCATGTCGTAACCCCGAATGGCAAAGGGAAGTCACAGAATTAAAAATGGCTGCCCCTGCAGCAGTGACTGAATCCAAGTCACATGACTACATAGGCCTCTTTTTGAATTTCTAACATAAATACTCTTTCTGGATAAATTTGTTCTAAAAATTTTCTAAACGAATGGTCGAACCTGGGGGATTACCTGTAGTACAAAAGCCTGCTTTTCAAAGTTTGAATAAAAGGAGTACTTCCACTTTTCCATTTGAAACTCTTTGTCAGCCTTGGAAGCCATTTTTTTCCTTTGGAGCTTCAAGGCTACCACATTTAGTGCCTGGGAAAGCGGGGGGGGGGGGGGGCATTGCAAGGAGCATTGGAAGATTAACCACAACAACATTCCTTTCTCTGGGAGTCAAGGACAATTGCCCTGCACCTGGAGGGGACTGACTGGGGGTAGTCTCCAGTTGGGATGAAGATATGATTGGACAATATGATGAACTTGTGGTTGTAGGAGATGGATTCTTGACTTTCTTTTGGGTGGGGAAAAACCCGGAACTCTCAGATTCGGGTTTTCCCAGATGAGCCAATATAACATCTCTTATAAAATGGAATTTTGAGGAAATGCTAGCCTCCGAGTCTTTATTCTTGGAGGTTGTTACTTGGAACGCTGACACTCTTATGAAAGAGCAAAAGTGGAGACAAGAAATCTTGCTTTTCTCCTCTGAGAAAAATCACTTACCTCAGAATCATTGATGGCTAAAGCTTTGTGGAGAAGCTTGCTGGCATCTAGGTGAAGGCCATAATGAATGAGAAGGTTTGCTAGGTTGACTAAAGGGATATCTTGAAATTCATGAGGGGTCAAGTTAAATGCTTTTTGTAAACAGGTGAAGGCAAAGGTGCCATTTCCAAGTGCACGCCAATAAAGGCTAGCCTCATTGAGTACCAGCCATAAGGGTTCCCTTGCCTAAAAGTCGATGAAAAGAAAAAAGAAAAGAAGAGTAAACATCTCCATTATTAATTACACTGTTAGTTGCAGTGTTTACCCTTTGTCAATCTAACTGCAAATACAGGTCTAAAGCATTTCCATTAATTAACAAAATGTCATGCTTACAAAAACAAGTTGCATATACAATCAAAATTCTTTTATTGGAAGGAATGGGGCTTTTCCTTGCTTTCCAGAGTGAGACTAAAGCAATATGTTTTGGATTTTCCTAACATTAAAAGTAGCATTTATTAATATAACATGAAAAATGGTAACATCTAGGGTAAAGACTGGGAAGGGAGATATGTTTAACTTTACAATAGTGAACTGTAAACAAACTGGACTAAAAAAAACCACTTATTTGTAAGGTCAAATCTAGAATTGAGTGGAACAGTATGACTTGCATTTCTCAGATGAAAGTAACCCTTTTCCCCCATTCAGTTTCTTTTCTTTGCATTCTTGAAAAACTCTTTTAGTGAGGTGAGAAAACAAAAATAACCTTTTCTCCTATCACCTATAAAGGTAGTGGTGGGACTCCAGAGCTACATGTAGTGTCTGAATGTATTGATTCCAGCTCCTACAATTGTCATTTTAATATCATATTAGTTACACTTAATTTTAATTATTTTAATGGTAAATTAAGTAAAATAACATTTAAATTTTGCCTTTGCCAGCCCGCTATTTTTGAAGCAAGGATCTCTTATCATGCCAATGAAAGGCTAAACATGGTCATCACCCCAAATCTTTGTATACTTTAAGAATCCAGAAGTAATGGTGGCAGTGACTTTGCAAATTATTTACTCCAACTTCCTGCTCAGTGCAGAAATCCAGTAGTACAGCATCCCTGACTTCTGACTTGAAAGTACAATGACAATCTCTCTCAGATTTGACTGACTTATATGAATAAAAAAACCTGTTCTACTATGAAGCAGTGCATGCAAATCCAATTAATTGTCAGTCATTTTGAATGCCCTCTTAAGTAAAAAGGCAGAGCATAAATTGAATAGCTTAATAAATGCAGGTTTAATTTTAATATCCCTTAAGTCAGTATTTTTAATCAAATAGCTCACATTACAATGGTAAAAGTATCTATGTACATATATTCCTTTAGGATTTATTATTTTATAATTTTTAAGAATTAAGATTAGAGTTCATTAAATGGAGTAGCATATAAATACAAAACCCATTCTGCTATCCCTTACTTATTCTAATACTTATATGGCCAGGCATAGTCATTCCTCAACTGTTTAAGATTATTTTACCTTTAATCACACTGCATACCACTAAACGATATTTTTATAAGTATTTATAAAGCCTCAACAAACTTCAAGAAATTTTTGAATATGTCACCAGGCATGTGGATGAAGCTTAACCTGTTGGACACAATACAGCTGTATATTCAAAACGTATCTGATTAAGTTTTCATCAAAGGCTTTTCAGCAAATTTGGCAGTTATGGAGTAACAGGACTGTTATTTTATGGATTATTAACTGGTTAAAGGTAGAAATCAGGAATAGTGCTCTTTAGGATCTATGCTTGGATTATGCTTTTTAACTTGTTCATAAGTTATGGTAATGTAGGAATCACCAATAACTAAGTAAGTTTGGAAATGATAGCCCAGTATTCAGAGTATGAAAACCTGAGGTGATTGTGATTCAGAATCCCCTCTTTAAATTGGATGAATATTAACCAAACAATAAATATGGTTCAATTTAAATAAATGTAAACATATGCATATTAGTGCAAAATTTGCTCTGATGGACAAAGTTCTTTAATCTCACATACATACTGTACATAGAGCTGTTTGTACCTAACTAGGACAAAAAAAGAGATAATAAATACATCAATGAAGACAGTTCAGTATGCAGTGGCTGTATATTCCATGCAGGGGATAGAAACAAACTAAAATAAAACTGTCAACATAAATCTATCATACATCAGAACCTGTAGCATTGTGTACATTATGGCCCTTACTTGAAACAGATGTAAAAACAGACCTGGAAAAGCCCAGAGGCAAGGAAAATGATAAGACTGAAGTATATTAAACAGAAGTGCACTCTGTTGGCTTGAGGTTCACAACATAAAAGTAGTATTAATTGTTTTGCATAAACATTTTGGAATTACTACTAAGTCAGTAATCAACATTCTGTACTGCTTTTATAAGGAACTTCACATAGCAATAAATCACGCCATTAATTAAAACAATACCAACAACCCAAAGGCTTTCTTTATAAAGAATGGAACTCACCTTTAAAATGGCATGATAGATGAGTGATCCTATTTGCTGTTGTGTAACTGACTGATTGTTGACATGGGAATATAAGATCTGCATGAAAAATTGTTTAAAACCAGAAAATATAAAAAGCTTTTATTGAAGAAAAAAATAAGGTTTTGTATAAAGTACAGGACTAACACTAATTAAAAATCTTAAAGGCTGTGGTGCCAGCTCTTTGGAACATTATTCCTCCAGAGATTATATTGGCCTTGACTCTGTCAGACTTTCACATGGACTTAAAGAAATAGTTTTGTCACTGGTCCTGAGGCCTGGCAATATGGCAGAGATTGTGCAATGGTTATATGGATCTCTTTTTTGTTGTTGTGTTTTTTGCCTTAGCTATATATTACACGTAGTTGTAAAAATGTCAGTTAAAATGGGGTACAAATCTAATATTGCACAACATATATATGTGCCCGTCTCTCTCATGCCCAATGCAACATTTATTCCATGCCTCATCCTCCCCCAAAACTTTAGTTACATCTATTTCTCATGGTGAATAGGCAGGCAGAAGTTGAAATGATAATTATTACATAATGTGAAGTATTTTAATATTAGGAGACTACCATCACTGAGGTTGAGAAAATGTGTTTCAAATTAAGGGTTTCATTGTTCCCAGTCAATCTCTTAACTATCAGTAAAGTTTAAAATATTATACTTTATAATAATAAAAGTGTAAATTACCATTGGCTCATAGATTATTACCATTTTTTTTAGATTTGGGACATGTTTCAATAGTTGCATGTATCATGAAAAATGCCAAGCATACAAAATCAACTTGAAAACAAGAGGATTACAATGAAGATTATTCTTTATTATCAACTAAAACACAAATCTTGTAATAGTTTACTTTCTTTAATAATTCATCCATTTCTAAATCTGATTTTTATGTGGGGAGATTTACTGTGGAGAGTATCTATTTATAAAACATGGAACAATGTGCACGCTAACGAACTAACATATGTTCACAATCAATAAACTTACTTGCTTTGCATAATCATCTGGCATCTTTTCTGTTAAATCTAGATGGCTGTTTAGTTCTTTGATCCAGAAATACACAGAGTCACTGTTAGGCTTATCAGTGATGGAAGAGCAATCTGGCTCATTAAATTCTGTCTGTGTGATATCTTCTTCTGGATTGCCAAGTAATGAATGAATTCTAACAATCAAAACACAGTAGAATAACCACAAGATTCAGACTGCAGAGTAATAATCCCAGACAGCATAGCTAAATCCATGTGGGGAAAATAGCAGAGGCAGAACTTTTAATTACAAATAGTCAAGAGAGCAGTTTGACCTCTCCCATAAGGTCACATAATTAATGGCAAATTGAAAAAGATCATAAAATCTGTGTAATTATTAAGACAGCAGTTTCATAATTGATGAAGATTCATAATTTCACAACTGTTTATTTTATAGTGCAGTTTGTGCTTTATAGCAATTTAGAGTTTTTATATTTTTATGATTATGTTAAGATGTTTTAAACTATGCAATATAAACTGCTTCAAGTACAACAAAGCAGCAGATAAAAATGCATTATTTTTACCTTTGACCCCTGTTTTCTGGGTGCAGGATATAAGTTGGCAATTCCTCTGGGGAAGGGATAGCTGGGTAAGATTTTACACAATCTGATCTTTTAGGCCACATAATATTCTGCTTATCCTATTCAAAGGGGAAAAAATCATAAAGTGATTTTGTTAATCATCACTTATTTGGTGTTAGGTAAATCTTTTAGACTATGATCTAATAAAACAGGGAGCAAAATTTTCCACTTAAATGTGGCCAATGACAATGATCCCAATTTATCTAGCTTGATCCCTGTTCCTAGCAGGCTAATGCTTTTCAAAGATCAAGCAGCAATTTATGAAGCTCTGGGCACCATTGTGGCTATAATTTTATTCTTATTTATATCACATATAGCAAATTTAAAATCTCTGAACTGGAAAGGAAAGCCAGACTAACTGATGTCTTACTATTGTATTATGTACTATATGCTCAAAATAATGTGTATATTATAAAAAGCTTTCAAAATGGCCAGGCCAGAAGGAAAGTAACACTGCCGTTGTATCATTTACCTTATAATCATCAGCTTCCAAACCCCATAATGAGAATACAGAATGGACCCAAGGGGAGGACTCCAAGGAATGGCTGAAGTCACTGCTGTTGACTTGAAGTTCAGAATTCACAGATGCCATTGTAGCAATTGAAGAATCACCACCAAACTGCAAACAGCAATACAGGAATGAGAATGAAGGATAGAAGTGACACCTCAGGACATTTAAAAAAAAAACCTTTCTTACAAAAATTATTTAACTAGACCCAGTTTTGCTTAGATATTCTTGAAAATTCACAAAACATCTAAAGTAACAAATAATACATATGCTTTTTGGGGTTGTTCTTGAATTAGCTTAAGATGCAAAGAAATTCCTTACGTACATATATCACTTGATTTTTACATTTCTTGAAAACACTTGTTGAATGTAACAGAAACTGAAAACAATACTTTTTATTATTATTATGCATATTCAAGCAAACAAGGGAACATATGTCTGGTGTGGATCTAGGAGCAGATAATCTTCTCCAACACTGCTTACTTCAATCAGGCACAGAATTTGCTTCTGAAGCCCCAAGAAGGAGAGGCAGATAATTGTTAAAAAAGAAATGTTAAAGGGCTAAAAAAGAAACTCTTCTAGGTAATTGATAGCATTAAAGAATAGGGAATTTATTTATTTATTACTTACTTACTTAAAGGACCTATAGAGCATCACAATAAAATCTGAGCGATATACAACTCCCCAATCCATAATTTGGGGTTGAAATAATCAAATTTAACATTAAATAGGACATCAATAAGTACAGGAGAATGATGATTTTTAACTGTAAGACAGAACTGTTTTATTAAAAGTGATTTTTCTTTTTAGTTGTTTTAAAGCAATATTCAATAAATATTAATAGTATTTAATTTCTGTATTTCAAAAATAGATTGGTAGGAAGAAGTGGTGAATCGATGGAAATTTATGAAAGGCCTCAGATTGAGTATTATCTCTATAAAGTGATAAGGCAAGGGGTGTGCTATATTTTACTTTTCTTTTCCAGAACTAAAAATATTGTTGTCGGAAAAAAGAGAAGGAAGGAGTATTATGTATATTTGCTGCCTTGAGTTACTTATAAAGTAAGAAAGGCAGGAGAGAGATAAAAGTCTAACAATAAAATAAAATAAAATAGGTAAAGTGATTTTAGCTTGGCATCTGTTCTTTACTTAAGCTTCAAGAAAGGTAGTGTCTTGGAAAGAAAAATGCCTATCTTCACGTCACGGTACTGAAGAATCTCCATTTTTCCATGAGTTAAAGGCATGTGGCAATATATTTTTTACGGAAAGAGGAAGTTTATGTCTGAAAAAGCCACTAGTTCCAAAAGGAATGATCAGCATGCTTCATTTGAGCATAAATAATCACAAATACAAATTCAGTGCAGACAAACCTCAACATATTCAACATTTTCAAACATGTCACCACGGTGATAACGAACTGGTTGGTCCCACTGGCAATGCAAGCTGTGCTGCTGATTGCCTAAACGACAAATCTGATGGTTTCCTGCAAGATATAAAAACACGCATAGACAGAATATTTAGAAATATCTGTTTGGCAACAGCTATAATGAGATACAGGACAAAAATCTGCAGCATAGTTTAGGTTTCTCTGGAACTCTTTAAATAATTCAGAGAGCTCCCATTTTTCAAGTTTATAGATACGGCTTTAGAGAGATGTGCATATCTCTGCCTTCTGTACAATGTAGTTACCTATTTCAGAAAGAAGTCACAACTTAGGAAATGTTGCTATAAATAGTCCCATGACCTTACAAGGTGGCTGTCAACTGTCTTTTGCTGCATATGCAGCAAAAGAAACTCCTGGGACATTATTTTACTAAGAGTATAACTTTACTGATAGATCCATACAAGCATAGAAGAAGCGAAACTAGCTCTGAAGTTTTCATGCAAAAAACAGCATAGTTAATTTCCCCTTTTCCCCATTTGGGCCACCCATTGTCCATCGTCCACCAATCCAACACATTATTTTTATTTTGGGAAAACAGTCTGTGCTTTCGGAAGGTTCCTATTGCTGGCCTTGAAGTATCAGGATCTTCTCAGGCTGCCCCCCTCCTTTTGTTTCTGTTGTCAAGCTACAAGTAGAAGTGTGTTATGAGTCAGTCTTGGCTGTGGCTATCTGGGAAGAATACAAGGACTTAATGCTTGAAATGAGATTCTGAAAGCCTTCACACTTCTACAAATGCTTATCTGAACAGCAATGCTAACTTTGATAAAATAAACCTGAACTTAACAATAAGCAATTTTTAAAATCATGCTAAAATTTATTTGGAAAGTACTATGCTCAATGCAGAAACCTTGGTTTTCCTGAAACAGAACGGAATTCTTTAGACAATAGATATGGGTGCCTATTTGGCTTGCATGTTTCTTTAAGAACATTTGTTATATAAACAGATACCTAATTGTGCCTCTTTTGCCATTTGTGTTTCATGGATAATATTCCTCAGGATCTGCTCTTCCTGAATCAGTTTGTGCTTTTCTAAGATTTCCTGCTGTCTCAAGTAATGATCATGTTGCTTCTGATATTCCTTCAATTCATTTAATGTTCGCTGAAGCGATCTTGAAAAACATCAGAGAAAATTCCATTCAGCTTGCTTTAAATTTAAATGAACTTGGTACTAATTCTGATGTATTGTTTTATACTGTTGTTACTAGACCCAATTGTGTATTACTTTTTCACTTTTTATTACTTTTATTATTATTATCTCAAAAAATAACAATGTTAAAAGTGAAAGGAAAGAAACAAGATTGAATTTTAAATGATTTTTTTTTTTTAAAAAAGATTATATATTGTTTTTAATCATATTTTAAATCACAATATACAACTGATACAAGAATAGTTAGATATGATGTAGGTGCAGAAACTCATTAGTTTTCCTCTGATGACTGTAAAATGAGGAAAGGCCTACCTATGTTGAGCTTCAAGTTTCTGCTCAAGCTTTTGCTGGCATAGGACAGCATGCTTCCTTTTAATTGCTTGCTCAAACCCTGGCTTGGCCTGTAAAGCATGATCATAACATAAAACTGAGTGGTTGTATTCCCCAAGCATCTGAAAAAAGATTGAGAAGGAAAAAGGTTTGTCAGCTGAAATAAAAGTTATAGTACACAGATCAGTTATGAAATTTCAACTATTATCTTAATTACTAATTTCACAACGTGACTGAAGTTATGGTTACTATATTAGTTCAGTGAATTTTCTATTCCCCTTCCCTAATAGGATATAAATGATCTACTAGCTTAAGATACGGTAGAATAATTTGTAAAGAGTAAAATAATGCAATATGATTATTCAAGAGAACTGAAATTAAGGTCTTATTTACTGCATATATGTTTCCTAAAGTATAATAGCTGGTGAAGACATCACTGTAATCCAAAGCAGCATGGACTACAATAGCTGCATCAGCAGAAAAATGTGCTCTGTGTAATACATTCGCCAGATTTATCAATGCAACATCTTTATTATGCCTGAAAGAGAAAAGACAGAAATAATAATTATGATTGTTTTCTTTTTTCTAAATAGCTGATAGATTTCTAATATGTATAATAGAAGTAAGAAGCATGCATGCAAGAAAAATGCATTTCATTCAAACTGATGTTAACTATACACAGGGCTTGATAAACCGATGGCCCAACCCAATATGAAGGATTTATTTCAAATTGCAAATTGTATCTAGTTTGCTATCCAAAGAGTATCTTTAAGCACATGGATTGAAGAGCAGATATATTGTAGATAGGGCTACTAGTTTAGCCTAATGCTAAGAAGGCAACAACATAGCTAACACTTCCAATTAATAGCAGAATGAAAATTTAAATATGAAGGAATTTGGTATGTTTGTATATCTATCTGAATTATAATAATAACTTTAGCAAAAAATTACCCTACTGGCAGAGTAGTTATAATTACATTCATTTATGTTCTAGCCTAGGAAACATTTTAAAGTTAGTAGGACTGCACTTTCTACTGCACTGAAAGACATCACTTTGAGTAGTATGAGAGATATAGTAGTATCTTGTGGTTCAAAATAACTGATAGCATTACTGTGCATCAGAAGTAGCTAATAAGAAATGATTGAGCCAATGTTATTACATAGACGAAGCAATACTACTTAAATGTACTAAATGTTGTATTTATTCACTGATCAATTTATATTACACATTTCCTCCAGGATCTTGATATTTGTTTCCTCCAACTGAAACTGAACAAGGGCAAAGAGTAATAATATGTATAATTAGCCATTAGCTGTGAAATTCTAAGTTTCCCAATTCATATTTTATTTCAGAAATTAAATCATACTGAGGCCTAGTAATAATGATAAGTTAGTGCATGAGAGCCCATATAATTGCATTTCCTATCAATCCTAAGTGATACGAAAACCACAATCAATTAACTTAATTTGCATATTATATGTTCATTATGGTTCTAGTAAAGGCTATCTATCACTTCCCCATATGTATCTTACCTTGTAGAAAAATGGAGAGCTCGCATTGCACATTCTACTACTTGATATGGGTCATTCTTTATTCTCCAATAGAAGGAAGCCATATTGTATAACACCCAAGAAGATGAATTCTGTAAAAGGAATAATAAACGTGGAAAGAAACAATGTTCTTTTTGCTAAATATGTGCCCAAGCAGATTTTAAACATAACACCATGTTTATAATCTTTGTATGTATATGACTATAACTTTGTTGGAGTTATTTCCCCCCCAAATACCACTTAGATGTCATACTATTGTATATATCTACTGCATCAGGCCTTTTAAAGAGAGTAAGGAAATTTTTGGAAGCTGCACTTTGTGAGGAGACTGACAATTGCAAACTGGAGGGAGTTATATCACATACACAAATACATGTGAGGCTTTGTGGCAGGACTTACTTTATAACAGGAATATGCCTTGTTATAAGAGTTATTCCATTCTCTTCATAAATTTCCCATTTCAAAATGATGAGAAACTGTACTGTCAATTTTCAGCAGTCTTCGTCAAAAGGGGCATTTAGGGTCATGGAAAGCTGAATCAGGCCTCAGGCTGCCCAGGCTTGAAAAGCTGTATCTAGATGATGCTGATTTACAGTACAGCAAAAGTAATGACTATATTAATACCTTCAAGAGACCTTCATATATGCGATGTCCTATCTCTTCTATACTTCTTCCTAATCGCTTTGATAGGTAATTCAATACAGGATCTTCTTTAGGTAACAAGGGTGCAGAAAGATTAACTCTTTCTTGAATACCCTAGATGAAAAGAAGAAAAGTATTAGCATTTGAATTCTTAAGATGGCTTGACTTTTTGAAAAAACAATCCTCCCAGATTCTATGTTCCCTTAAATCTAATTAGACTTTATGGCATAATTGAAAAGGAAGGTAAGATAAAGGAATCCCTGTGGATTTTACTCCACTAGTCATTGCCAACTTTAGAGGATGGTGCTCATCTTCGTTTCAAGGCCATTGAGCCAACGCTATCTGAAGACATTTCCGTGGTCATGTGGCCAGCATGTAGAGGTACCCATTTATTTACTTGCATTTGCATATTTTCAAACTGCTAGGTTGGTAGGAGCTGGGGCGAGGACAGGAGCTTACCCTGTCATGTGGCACTTGGGTCTTGAACCCAGGCTGCTGGCTTTCCAGCCATCAAGCCCAGCATCTGAGCTTCATTCAAGCATCTAACCACTGAGCCACCACGCTGTCCTATGGTATAACTGTGCATGTATAATATTTCTCAAGTATAATAGGTTTCATTTTAAAGTATGCAATTCTGATTAATAAAGTAAGAAGTACTGTATCTGGATGTGTGGCATCAAGATAATATAGGTGAACATTTTTTATAAAAAAAAAACCCTAATAAACCAAGCAATGCCATTCAATAGAAATTGGTTATTGTTTCACCATAGTTTACCTATTTGTACTCTAACAAAAAATATAGTAGTTTTGAAAAGGTAACTATTATGACTTGGACAGCAAATTTATTCTAGTGGTTAAAGTTCTGGACTAGCAGGGAAACCTAAGTTCTAGTACTGTCTTAGTCCTGAAAGCCAGCTAGGTGACCTTAGACTGATCTCTCTCTCTTAGCCCTAAGAAGGCAATAGTAAACCACTGTTAACCGAATCCTATGGTCATTAAGTCAGGCACCTTCCTGTAGCTTTTCCACAAAAAAAGTCAGACAGCAGGAAGTTCCAAGTCCCAGGCTGGCAGGCTATTGCTGGGTTGGGATGGAAGTGAGGAGGTGCAGGAGAGAGTTGTGAATGGTGCAGAGGAGAGTGTACAAGGAGGTGTGAAAGAGGCATTGCATGGGAGGAAGTATAGTGGAGATTAGGGTGTGCAACAGAGTATACAAGAGGCACAGTGCAAGTCAGAAAGAGTATGCAGGGGTTCATGACTAGCCAGCATAGTGTTAGTGCAGAGGGGCTGGAAAAGGTGTTCAGGTGGAAGAGATTTACCCAGCAACTTCCCATCTTCCCTATTGGGGAATACATGCGAGAAGCGGGCAGGGAATGTCACAAAGGGTAATCATGTGACGCTACAAGTCCTAAGAGTGAACCAGTTGCAAGAGTTCAGATTGCGATCATGTGATTGCAGGGACGCTGCGATGATTGGTATCCGAGGGCCAGTTGTAACTATCATTTGTTTAGAGCTGTCATGACTTTAGTCACTGAATGAATGTTTGAGGTCTGCTTATAGCTGCTTTAAACAATCATTTGTAACACTTCTCAAAAATATCATGAAAAGTACCCAGATGCAACCATTAGTGCTACATCTTGATAAACAATACATGGTTTTATTGAGTAACTTTAAAAGCATTTAAAATATAGTTACATTACAGTCTGCATTGGTTTAACATGTTGGATCTTTGGAGCTTTTTAAGTT
>JANHJO010006151.1:46728-71885 GCA_032468235.1 Pseudoxyrhopus heterurus | reverse complement strand
TAGACTTGCAGGGCCAGCACAATGTGCAACATGTTTACACTGGTGCAATATAATATAATGTAATGTTATGCAGATATATGTATATACGATCGTTTGTCTGTTAGTATGATCTTCTGGGTTAGGGATTTTCTTTCTTTCACTTATGAACTATTGAGATCTATTTTGTGTTGTATTTTGTGTTTGGGGGGAGGACTGCACTAAGGGAGGCTCATCCAATCTCATTGTACACATGTTGTGCGTTGACAATAAAGGTTTGAATTGAATTGAAGTTACCTTTATTCTAACTAGGACTAATAAATACAATTCTATATATGTTAGAAATACTACTCAGGCAATCTTCTAAGGTCTCCTATTCCCAGTTATTATCTGATTTGTTTACAGTGCTTGCCTGGTAGCATCTTAAGCTATTGAATTGCTGGTTAAATATCACCAGGAGGCATACAGGACCGAGGGCTTCTGTTTTGCAAACTATAACTTGCTACACAGTTCTGCTGTTCCAAAACTGACCAGAAAGCCGGGAGAGCATTTTGAAGAAAGTACGCACTTTTCCATATGCTAAAGGTCTGTTAAGATCTCTGTGGATGTTGTTTTATGATGAGATGATAACCCTTTGACACAATGTCAGTTGTAAGCATCAGTGTGTTTGGCCTTGTCAGAAAGGAGCTTTCGTTCTTTTGAATCACCTATTTTTAAAAGAGTGTTCTTGTTACAGAAAGAAAGAAACCATCAAGAGTATTGAAGACTGTTATCTGCCAGACCAAAGTGCTGTTTTAGAATGGAAGCAGCTATTAAATTTGACTCCGTGGCTCACATTTGGATTTATTTCTCCAAGCCCCTGGGTGTTGCTTCCATGTTGCATTTATTTTGTTCTCCTTTTATTTGGGTTTAATTGAGAGATAATAACTGCAAGGACCATTAGTAATTCCACAGCATTCCGAATAAATTGGAAAACCTCAAATTCCACCACTGTAATAAAACTGAATAGTGGCAATCTTTGCAGAGGGCATTGCATAAAAAATGGGAATCGTTAGGGGAGCAGGTCTTTCTTACTTATGTCAACTAATACCGTGGGTCCAAATTATTTTGTGCTATCATGTTTCACTGAAGTGAAAATGATTTAGTGTTGTGCACAGGCTTAAAGCTAAATCATACAATTTGACATGATTTACAAAAGGTGAAATCTTGTTCTCTCCAGCTTTGGATAAACCCTGCTGGGAAACATGAATATGGCATATATTTCCCCATCCTATAAAAATGGCTGAAGCATATCAAAGACCTAGCAAGATTGTTAAGAACTGACTGAGGCTGAAAAGATAGAATTTAAATCCCACAAAACAGTCTTAACTATACTGTTTATCTGCTGTATGTGAAGATTGTATCTCAGACCACACCCCATAAATGTAATTATTTTTCCACTTAGACATTTACAGAAACATTTGCCAGCTTTTATAGCAAGAAGATGGATGGAAGGATGTTTCTTGGAAACTGAAGTGTTTGTGCCACGTTTCTTTGTCAGTCAACCCAAGGACAAGTGAGAAAGGAAGTGTACATCCTCCTGATTGAGGAATGAAAATGTCCTAAGCAACTGAGTAACTGAATCGGCAGCTCCTTCATTTTAGACATGAGCTATGGCGATTTAGAAAAAATATATATTTTAGATATTACTAGCTTCTAATGTCTTCAAGAAAACAAGCACACTCAGAGAGCACCAAGGACCCCTCATTTCAGTCCTGAGCTACAAATATTCTCCTTTATTGGTACTTTACTCATTCATTGTCTTGGATCCAATAAGTCAAACCTCTTACTCTAATTCAAGCAAAGCATAGTTAGGGGTCAGAAAGAGAACTCCTTGTTCAAGTGATTGTTAAAACCTCAAATCACATACTACTTCATTTAAAGCAACTTCTATTTCTATTACATTAGTAACAATCAGCATGCCTTTGCCACATGTTATTTGTTGGAATCCAAAAGTAAGTAGACTATAGGCTATAATTTTAACTCTAGGATTAAACTCTTTCCAGTATTTTAAACATTTGTGATTCAAGCTACTGTGCCTTGTGAAACTTTTTACCCCATTCTTCTATATTCATTCTTTCTTTCTTTCTTTCTTTCTTTCTTTCTTTCTTTCTTTCTTTCTTACTTTCATTCATTCATAGTTCTAAAAAGAGATGCAGCTACTTTAAATAATCAGTTCAAATAAAGGGATCATGCCTTCAATGCACTATATATATATATATATATATGTATATATATATATATATATTCTCAGTATATATATAATACACATACACACACAGCTTTTAAGAGGTGCTGTCTTTACACCCCTACATATTCCAAAGCATTTTTCTGAATTAGTCTTAAAGCATGTACAGCCCTCCTCTCCAGAACTATTTAAGTTGAAGTTTGCTTGTTTGCTTATTTATTTATGTGATCCCAAAGCATTTTGGCAGTTCACAGGAAATGCACTAAACAATTAAAACATCCACAGTTGATTTCAAACTAATAAAGATAGACTTCTACCATGGTATTTCTAACCAAAAGCCCTCTGCAAGATTCCATTTTCAGCTGCTTCAGGAAGTCATTTAAAGTAGGGATTAACCTGATTTCCAGTGAAGGCCATTTCAAAAGGCTAGCCCTGTACTGAGAAGCAGTACTTCTGACCTTTGCATTTCCCTTCCTTGGTTCCTGAGAAACTGCAAATTGCTTCCCCTGGAGATTTGGATTGATTGGGCCATTTCTAACAGCAGAATGATGTCCTAATAATAAACTGATGCCAAGCCTCATAGCAATGTGTAGGTCGAGACTATCACTTTCAATTCTACCCAGGAGCTTATTCTTTAGCAGACCAAGATGGTGTAATGTATTCTACATGGGCCACTGCCCTATGGACCAACTAGAGTACTTCACTGAACTTGAAAGGCAGACTCATATAGAGTGTATTACAATATTCCAAATGAGTCGTGAAGATGTGAATCCTTTCGTCCCAGAAGGGGATATAATTGAAGCCTAGCAAAGGCTATTGCCAACAACCAGCAGAATCCATAAATCCAGAAGAACCTTCAACTCAACTTGCAATTCTGCCTCTTCATTAAGAGACACCATTAGAGCAAACCAAGAACCTCAATGGATATATGATATGGATTGTCAATTGGAGTCCCAAATTTTATTAAGTTGGTATTGTTTTAGAGAGAGAGAGAGAGCTATTTAACTTAGTCCTAGACCCAGTATGTATATTTACTTGTACATTTACAGTTCCATATTACAAAATAAAAATGTGTAATAACTTTTGAAAATACATGGTAAGATGCAATATATGGTATCCTTGAGCAGGAGAAGTTTAAATAAGACTCCTGGATATTGACTAATGGATCCACCAGAGTTCAGATTCCCTCTCCACAATTAATCTATCCGAAGGTAGTCTGGGGTTTGGAGAATAAAAGAACTGAAAACTGAAAGTATAAAGGTCTTTAATTTTGTAGAAATAAACATTTTAAGAAGATGTCCTTTGTGGATGGAAATGCTTAACTTATAATGGGCTAATTCAAATACTTTCCTATTGAAAATCAGAAGATTACCCTAGTGTAAATGATTATTGCTTTGTTGGCATATTATGATTGACAATAACTTAGCATGAAGATATTTGTAATTCCTTCTGTGCTATTTTTAATCGACTTTAGAAGACAGCCCAATTTCTCATAAAATGTCAAATTACTGCATATATAATTGGGGAGGTGGAGTAGTGGTGGCTTTTCTCTAGTTTCCTTCAATAATGGGGAATATAGCCTTTAAAAATAACTTCTGTAGGCCTATCCAATCTGATCAAATCTTTCACTTTTAAAAAAGGTATTTAATAGCTTTATTCTTTTGAAATAAGAAGTACTATCTAGCACTTTGCAAGCTTGGATAACAAATCTCTGATAACATAGTTACATTGTTAATTTCAGTTCCTGGAAGATTTACATGAAATTACCCATGATTAATATGTGTCTTTTACAATTTAACATTAATCTGCTTGTGCATTCATTTCCAGATATATTAGTGGTATGAACAGAGATACAATATTTATTTATTTTTATTTGAGTAATTATGTTTATTGTCATCATACTGGTTAACCTAACAAATCCAAACCCTTGACAGCTGTCAATCTTCATTGTCGGTTACTGCCCATTTTTACCCTTTCCACTGAGCTTGGTGAGTCCATTTGTTAGACATTAAAGTGAAGCTGTTTTATAGCAAGAAGAAACACCAGTTTGCTAATAAGCTTTTTCTGACATCTATGACATCCTAATTGGAAAACTGTAGAAAGAAGGTGAGCATATTTCCCTTGCTAAGGTGGCATCAGAATTAGTTTTATTTTTATTATATTTTTGACAATTTTGTGTGCCGTTAATCAAGTTGCATGTAAAAAAAATGCTTACTGAATTCTTATATAGCTGTATCTTGAAGGAATGCCACTGTGGTGCTTAGGTAGTTTTAAAATGCAGCCTGCTACCTAGAATTCAATCTCTTTACCTCAATTCAATCTATTCACAGTCAAATATGTAAAAGATTTAGACCAGCATTATAATGAACCATTGGTCCAGCTAGTCCAGTACACTAACTTGTAGTCTGTAATTGAAGCTTGAGCCTTCTATGGGCAAATGTATATTTCCAAAGGTTGAAGATGGGAATTAAATCAGAATTACTTGACCCTATCAATCTCTTGCTTACTGTTTATCTTCTTTTCTCCTTCTCTTTTTATTTTTGCAATAATTTTATTAAACTTTGGAATTAAAAAGATACACACAACAATAGATTCTGCTTCTTCTAGTGCTGAGAAAATGTAAAAGTTATAGTTTTCAGATCCGCACCATCCAAAATATTTATAAATTACTGAAAGTTACAAGTTCATGAAATCTCTTAAGATTTTATATGAGCAGTTAAGATCATTTGAGTTTTTCTTGTATTGCAAGTTCTCTCACAAAATACACACATACACACACACACACACACACATTCTTTACTGCTTTTATTTTACATCTAGCGTAACATAAGGTGGTAGTTAAAGCCCAACAAAGTTAATTCCTTTTTGTCATTAGATGAGTGGTGAACAGCAATGGAATTTTCAGTAAATATTTTCAATAAAAATCTTTCAACAGATTTTCAAATTAGTTCTGCTTTTGATTAAAAGCCTCAGTTTGGGCTTGAATTGGGATTCCTGGCCATGATAATTTTGCTGAGATTTTTACTCATTGGCAACTCTCTGACAGTTAATCATGCCTTATCATAAATCCTCTAGTTTATATATGAAACAAATTAATTTCATATGCTTTGGAGCATGAAATCCTCCAGTTAATTAATAACAATTCACATTCACAGATATCCCTTCCTTCTAACAATATATGCACCCGGAAATTGTTACAGTAAATTATTTTATGCTTGGAAAGTAAGTAGGGGGGAAAATAACAGTTTAACTTAATCAGATGAAAAGTTTAAGCATTAGGAAATACAACAATGTATATACTCAACTTTCTAGCTTATTCTAATTCTGGCAGGGTTGTTGCCTTTTGAAATATAGGTATTTCACCTTGTAGTGAAAATTATCCTCCTTTTCAAAGTCACTAATTCTCTTCTGAATTAGAGTCAACTTGAGATTTACATAGAAAGAATGCATTTCACCAATAGGTCAATGTTTTAGCCACTCCTAATCAAACTTACCTCCATGCATACAAAGTAATGGTTTAAGCCTGCCTATAGGACAGGGCTGTCAAACTCCTGGAACATGGGCTGGATGTGTCACATGCTGGCCAGTTAGCAAAGGGGGAAAAAGTCCCGATACATCACGTGATGACGCTATGAAGGCATGAGTTTGATACTCCTGCTATAGGAGATGACCAGATGGAGCCCAAGGGAGGAGTCAAATGCATTATCAGTCATGAGTTCCTTCACACCCATGAGAGATCTAAGTCCAGCCCACCTTCAAATTGCCTTGAGGGTAGCTTAGATTCTTATAGAGAGTTTAAGCTTACAATAAATCTTTGTATCCATTTGAATTTGCTGGATATCCTGATTTCTCTGATGCTTGATACTGCCATTCCAAAGGAAGAAAGAAAAGAAGCAGAGGAAGGAGGAGAGAGGAAAACAAATTCAAGGTTTTTAGATTTCCTGAAGTTTTTCTTCCTATTTCACCAGAATGGTTCATTCATATTTCAACCTTTCAGAGGCATCAATAGTTTTTCCCCCCTGTAGCACTCAAATCCTAGGCATCTTGAATTAAAAAATAACTCTCACTGAGTACAATGACACTTCCACTAATATAAGTATTCAAGTGATTTAAATATTAAAGAGGATCTTTTGAAATGAATATACTGTAGAAGGAATAATGGGTAAGGTCTATTTTAAAACAAAGAAAGGTAAGCTGTCAGGAACCAAGGGTTGCATTTGGCAATAACTGGGGATCAAGAATTACAGCAGGAAGAAGTGGGTGGGAGTATAGATGCAAAAAGATTAAATTCTCAGAAAATATTTACTCAACAAAGCAATACCTAAATTAATCTGTGCAGTTGTTTCATGTGAAAGCAAACAGCAACCAGACACTCTGATCTTCGAAAAAGAGTTTTGTCAGTGACTTTTGTTGGTAAATGCCCCTTTAAAATTTAATAGCAGGGTTAGAGAGGGCTTGAAGATAGCACACAGTTCCTTAATTTATTCAATAAAAAGGTTGTTCAGGTTCAGGCTAATTAAAATATTAGAAGGCTAAACTGCTCCTAATTGCTTCAAATTATTTGAAGAAGTAGGAAATATTAAAAGCTAAAAGATTAACATGATTTTCAGGAAAGCAATCCCAAATGATACTAGGAAAATTTGATTACTTTGATCAAAATTATGCAAATAAATTCTAATTATGCCATTTTTTTTACAAATCTACACTGAAAATATAAGCCTTGATATAAATAAGAAGGATAATATTGGCAGAAAAGGGCAACAGCTTTTTAAATGGGTACTTTGAGTGAAAACTAATCAGGCTTCAGCTTTTTCTCAAGTTAATATGCATCCTTTTCTCTGCCTTTTACTTATTTTGGTTATGCACTCTTACTCACAATTCACAAACCTTATTTTTAATATTGAAAGATATACAAACCTTTCTATCACTGGATTACTAATAATGACTTATTTTCTAATAAATATGCTATAAGCAGTCATCTATTAAAACAGCTAGTATGGTTAAGGAATTAGGTTAGAAAGTAGGAGACCTTGTATCTAGCTGAATAATATGCAGAAGAGGCATGTTTCTTTGCAGATGTCAGATATATTTTCTACATTAGACAAAAAAAATATTATTGTTACTTTGGGATCAAGGAGACTTTATTTTCTAATTTTTAACTCAAATGTGGCCACTTCACTGTACCTATTGAAGCATTTCTTGCAATTTGTATCTTTTCATTTAATTTGCTGGTGTGCTGTCCTGCCATCTTCATGTTGTAGTCAAATATTTAAAAAAATGCTAGAAAAAATATTGTAAAAATGTAAGGATCAGAAAATTGTAATAATGTCAATTTCACTGATTTAAGTATGAAATCCAAACTAAACACAGAATGATTCAATTCGAACAACCCTATGGGATAGGTTCATAATCAGCCATGAACTGACATATCTGTTTTCTCATAAGCTCTAAAATAAAATACAATAAACATTACAATTCTTTGCAATGTTCACTGTCAATTCACTGACTTAGAATAGCCTACAAACAGAACCATTATGATTTATAATACAACTATCAAATATGGGATAAAAAAAAAACCAAGAGCATCATTATATACAAAAAATATATAAAATTCATTATACCCAAAATAGGGTAATAAAGATTAGATGACATTAAGAAACTATAATGCTACAGAAATAAACACCTAATTTTTGTTTTAGGTATCTGTGGTCCTGGTAGATACTACTGAAGAAATATTGGTTTTGCCTTACATTCATTTACCTGTGTTTATCTCTCAAGAAGAAGAATCATGCTGATGATTTCTAAATATATCTTCAAAATATATTAGCTCACTTCAACCACTAATCAACATTAATGGCAATTTTCAAAGAGAAAGGAGAATACAATGCATAATTCAAAGTGTAATATTTTAATGTGTTAAAATAAATGTAAAACAAAAACAAAGCAATGTTAAATAGGTTTGCAGTCATTATTTGGTAATCCTGGTTTATAGGTCATAGTTTATCACATAGTTTATTGCATGTATCCACCCACTTGTGGATATTTAACCAAGGTTAAATATCTATGACATATAAATACCAATAATAATCTCTGTCAGAAAGTCCAGGATAGATTAGATTGGCCAGTTTTCTAAGCATTTCATTTTTTAAAAAGGAATCAAATGCACAATTTTAATGTGACACATTAAAATCTGTTACAATTTTATATCAATTAGAAAATAACTGTGACACAGAATGCTACCATATTTTGGTTTCAAAGCCTTATTGGCCATAGAAATCTTCTTTAGAAGAGATTTAGATTGCTATTAACCATGTCTTCCTTATTATTGCAGTGAAATGTATTAGATATATAATTTATTATTGCAGCAAACTGTATTAAAATATATAATTGATCTTTCACTTTAATTGCCTTCATCAAGTGAGAAATTGCTGCAGTAGAAATGCTGCTTAATTGCAGTGCTTCAAATCTGTACAGTTATTTACAAGGGTATATATCTTTTATATTAGCCTGCCACTTTTAACTCTTTAAAATCTTTAAAATTCAGTCTGAGACAATTTATCAAAATACACAAACAGATGGAAACTTTATTATTATCATAATTAGTTTTTTTACTAGTAAGAATTGGCCATTTCCACAAAGGTCACAATCTTAGATTTCTTCCCTGTTTTAACATTTTTATCTTACTTTTTTTTATAAACTTGAGTAGTGCTGAATTTGCTGCTTTGAGCATCTCAAAGAAAGGTGGGTTATAACTAAAGCAAACAAACAAACAAGCAAATCATCAAATATTCAATTTATATTCTTTCTGCCTAAATGTGGTTAATTTGTATGAAGACCATAATTCACATATAGGAATACCTGCCAGACTCATCTTCTCACTTTCATTACAAACCTACAGACTAAAGAATAAAAACTCATCACTATCTATATATTTTTTCTTTTGCAATAAGATGGGTCTGCACAAAGCCTAATATAATGTTGTCAGCGTATTTTATTTTTTTCTTTTTGTGCAAACTATTACAACCATAATAAAATAAGAATAAAAATAATGAAAATCATAATATAAGCCAAGAAAAAAAATAATGCATAATGATAATTAAAATGCACAAAAGGTGCTAACCTTTGCCTATGACTATAATCTAGTTTCTTAGGTAAACTTCCTTTCTATTATTGTTATAAAATCTGTTTTGCCAAGTCCTATTCAAATCAGATTCCTAATGTGAGGAATGTTTATACACATTGACAAATATTTCCACCTCCTTCAATATCAACTGCCACCAACAAATATATCCTTCTAGCAATAAGTACTCCAAAGTACTTATTTGACTGGAAAAAAATATAAAGCCCTATTCTGTATACATATCTGTAACCTATGTTCCACTGTAGCCATCTTGATACCTCAAATATTTTTGGATTTCCTGATAAAGTAGACAAATGATCCCACAGTCAGAGTCAGAAATATATCTTAAGTCCTCTCATATCAATGTTACAGATTTCTCCCATGTAATTTTTGATTGAGTTGCCTAATCAAGTACTTTATTAAGTCTTTACTTTGTTTAACGATATTTTAGGGGTCTAACTCTGAAAATCTTCAACTGATTTCTTCCTCCTGGTTGTTGTACAACTGCTGAGATATTTGTAGTTCCTCAAGATAGGCTTTAATTCCTTTCTCTTTTCACAAAGCATTTTTCTCAGCATTTTTCCTTTCTTTGGAAAAGAGTTCAAGTAAGTTAGAAGGCGGAAATCTGCCAAATAAGGTCAGGAGGAGAGTGACAAGCTCAGCATGCCATCTTCTCCAGTGGATTAATAAGGAGTTTAAGGAAATGTCAAAGTGAATGTCTGATATAACTCAGTCAGCCAAGCATATGATTCTAGCATACAGAATACATCTAATATTAAAGCAATTCAAAAGATATCAAATAAGCTCGGCAGGTACACATGACTAGATAGAAGAAATTTTCTAAGGGTCAGAGGCCTTAAAGAATGCTGATATAATTGGCTATATATTGACAAAAATTAACAAATTATTTCCTGATCGAAAAGTATTGACTAAATATACTGAACACACCCATAAAATGTTTACTTCTGAATTCACAATGATACAAACACCAAGGTACATTATAATAGAGATTTGCAATACTTGCACTGAAGACTAAATTATTCAAAAGGTGAGATGAAAGTAATAGAGAAGGAGATAGAGTTATGTTATTTTAAGATATCAGCCAACCTATTTTACAGAAAATAAGTTGAAACCCCTTACTGAGCAACTGACACAAAGAGGAAGAAGATATAAATAGGGAAGAGGTTTCTATTCAAATGAATTTTATTCAGGTCTCAAAGCATGGAAATAATTTTTACTCTTCAGAGATTTGGATAACCTTAACAAAGCCTCCTGTATTGTCAGCATAAAAGATGGCTTTCAAGATTCTAAAAGGCACATGTAGCTTCAAGAAGAAGATATAGACGATAGCAAAATAGTTAGAGACATGGACTCAATAAATTATATTTTTATTACATAGTATCAGCTTTATAGAAAAAAAAGAGGTTCAATGTTAATAGTGATTGACATTGATTAGCTGCCAGGAAGATGTTACGGAACACCCCTCCTTAGACCAAGTAGGGGCTCAAAGAAAGTGTCTGAAAGCCTTCTTGTTTATTGACATACCCTATAAATGTCCAAGCTTCTGCAAACCTAGCAGTTCAAAAGCATGCAAATACGAGTAGAAAAGTAGGCACCATGTTGGTGGGAAAGTAACTGTGTTCCATGAAACTCGGCATATAGTCCAGCTGGCCACATCACCATGGAAATGTCTTCAGACAATGCGGGCTTCCTTAGCTAAGAAACAGAGATAACCAGTGCCACCTAAGGTTGGATATATCTAACCTTTATCTTTCCCTTTATATGGTCTAAAACAGGGGTGTCCAACCTTGGCAATTTTAAGACTTGTGGACTTCAAATCCAAGAATTCCCATGCTGGCTGTGGAATTCTGGAAGTTGAGGTCCAGAAATCTTAAAGTTACCACAGTTGGACACCAATGGTTTAAAGAATGGGAGGACAATTAGAATCAGAGCATTAGATAAGGAAGGTACATGGGGACACGAAAGACAGGAGGACCAGTATGGGAGGAAGAACAGAAGGAGGGAAAAACCTGAAAAAGTTTTCATTAAATAAGATAAAAATATTACAAGTGCTAGTTTCAGAGGGTTTATGGTTAGACAATAACAATCTAAATGATATGAAAGGTAAGATAATATTAGCAAAAAAAGGCAATTCTGATGAGTGACCGGTGTAAAATTGTTTATTTGAAAGTTAGAGGTTTAGGAGTTACAATCAAAAGGATTAAGATTAGTATTTTTTTATATTTTTAGTTTAGCAATAGTAATATTACAGAAAACATAAAATGGAAAGTAATAAGGTTAGGTATTTGAAAAACAACATTTCTCTAAAGTGAAAAAAATTGTAACTAAAGCTAATTTAAAAATTCAAAAGGGTAGAGATAGAAGATTTATCTTATAAAAGTAAAATACTACAAAAATATTAACATTTGTTTCAATGTTTTATACTGATCTAATCAGGAACAATTAAGATTCCTTAAGAAGATAATTAAAGATATAAAAGCTAAAATGAGGAATAGAAAAAAATATTTTGAGATAAATTCAGAAGTTGTCATACATCTTCAAATTAAAATCTACCAATAATATCTGCATAGCACTTTTCATTTGTTAGAATTAAATATATTTTAATCTGTACTATTAACAACTTAATTTAAATTGTCAGAATAATAATCTGCCAAACTAAAACTAACAAAAAAGATCTCTGTAAAATATTTTGAAGATTTTTGATAGGAATGTAGAAATTAATGTGTGCTGTCAAGTTCTGATTACCAATATTAAAAAATACCTCAATCATTTATTGTTGCATAAGAAATTTAGAAGATGTATAAATTAGGATTTGGCATTAGTAGATTTGAAATTTGGTTCTCAAAACTATTTTTAGTTAGTCAGTTTTATAAGAATTTTACAGTCTTCCATAACAGGATGATAAAAAAAAACCTCTTAAAAATGTTCTCCTTTGGGAAAATATGTTCTTTTAAAAAACAGTTTAGTTTAAATCTCTCAGTTTTCTAAAAAAAAATCTGCTTCCTTCTGCAAACATATTTATGACCTTTACTGTTCCAAAAAACTACTAAGTGTATAAAAACTATGTAGAGTATTCCTTTAAGATAGGGATGTGAAACTCACATCATCATGGTGGCATCATGTGATGTATAGGGACTTTTTCCCCCTTCGCTAAACTGGGCGTGGGCCTGGCCAGTGTGTGACGCATCCGGCCCGCAGGCCAGGAGTTTGACAGTCCTGCTTTTAGACAAGAAGAAAATGTAAAAGTAATTTTTGTATGACTGATACTATATTACATACAAAAATACAAGAAAACAACGACAAACATGAACATCCAAAGAAAATAAGAAAACAAACTATTTTAAAAGTTCCAAAGAGTCTATAAGCATTTAAAATGTAAAGAAAAAAAATATTGGAACACTATATAAGAGAGCTAGCAATAGTTAAGGTGATGGTATGGATTATAAATCAAGAGTACATCATTAGAAATTAGAAATTCAATTGTTAATTGCCTTTGTATACTCAATAACTGGATTAGAACAACATGTTTACCTGGACAAGATCTCATATTGTGTGGTTTACACTAATCCAATAAATATTGTAGCAGGAAAGAAAAGCTTTAACACAAAATTGTACTAAAACAATTGTGTTGCGTGATATCAGTTATTCTATGCATCAAAAATTGTGGAAAACAATTAAAATTATTTAACAATTTTGTGATTACTAATTTTAACTGGTCTCAACATGATTGTTATCTCCATCATTCTCTTCTTTCTTCTTCCCTTCTTGAGCCAATTATCTCTCTTAAAGAAATACACTACCTCCATATAAGCAAACACCTACAGGTACTTAATTTATAGTTCAGATAATACAGAGGATGAAAGAAAGAAAAAAGAAGAGGAGGGTAAAACAGTTAACAGGTTAAGATTAAGGGAACATTCCTGAAATACCCAACTGCTAAGAGACTGTGTGACTGATATCTGTAAACCAGGCACAAGCTACTATAATTAACCCAAAAAAGTTCATTCAAGGTTTCTTAGACCAACAAATTATGATCCTACAAGAGTTGCAGAATTGCCTTGGTGGCAAGTTGTGGCTTTGATGTTGTTTTGTATTGCAGGCAATGGCTTGATATTTATTTATTGAACAAAAATTGTTATTAATGCTTTATATCAGGTTTTTATTAAAAAAAACAATTCTGCAAGGAAGATATATCCTTTCTAAATTGAATGAAGATAGCTAGAAAATGATAGAGAGCTAGAGAACGATGAATAGATAGATAGACAAGTAGGGAGGGAGGGAGGGAGGAAGGCAGGCGGCAGGCAGACAGACAGACAGAAAGATACATAGATATAGATACAATACAATTTGAACTAGCTGTTTTAATATAACTATTTTCATTGAAAAGAGTTGGGGAAGATTCTAAATCCATTATTTGTTTGTTTATTTTGTTAAGAAAGATGAAAACTGATATGAATATATAAACAGGCAATTCGCAAGAAACAGAAGTGATTAGAATATCCTATTTTAACAAATCAATAGATTCTAGTTTAATGAATCTTAAATGGGTGAAATTAATTTTAACATTTTTAAATCAACATTTTTTCTAAATATATTAGTCAGATCAGAGGGTAATTAATAAGGCATGGATGATTATAAAATGTTAAAAAAGATAAAATGGTGGAGAGAATATTATGTTTTTGGCCTACTCTATGGTTACCCTGCTTTGATTTTATATTCATAAATATGATACCATAATATTGGAAAGAAAATGAGATTCAACAATAATTAAGACAAGGTTAAACTATGTACCTAACACTTGGAATTTAGCAGCCTATGATGAACTCTAAAATATAACTAAAGAGATTGTTTCATTTCAATAGAAAGACTCTCTAATACCCAATTTAAATCTTGGATTAATGAAATATGTTGACTTTCAACCTATGAACTAATCCTTTATTGATGTAGAAGAAATTCCGACCAATATTTTCTGTATGTCTAAGGTTTAACTTACTATTTAAAAGCAGATTAATTGTCTCTGAAAATACATGCATTTTATTGTGTATAAAAATTCTCATCTTCCCACCATTTATTTAGTATTTATGATATGTTATGTTTGTAAGCACTAAAATGATAAAAGGGAATTTTTAAAATTGCATTCCTAAGGTATATAGCACTTTTGACCATCATTTTATTAAAACTCTTTTCTTCAGAAAGTCTGCATGCTTCAATTCATTCCCTAGATAAGCTTCTATACAAGGCAGAAGAATACAAAATAAGAGGCATTAAATTTTCTGTTCTTGCTTCATATAATTTTGAAATGCATATCTGGTTGCCTTCCGTATTTTTTATAGCAGGACTACTGATAGAAGCTGTAACCACACATCTTTATTATTCTCTTATGACAACCCAGGTGACATTTTAGATTTGAATGATCTTTTCATTTTGAGACTGCTTATACCTGGTCAAAGTCTAACCACCTTCTTGATATAAATTTGTGGCAAAATTGAAGTGTCAAAAACACTTTCCAGTTCCTCATATCAAAAGAGATCCAATATAACTGATTAAAAAACAGAACTATTTAGAATATGATTTCTTCAAAATACAGCAACCATAGTAAATCATTCTCAAACCTATGGTAACCCGAATCACTTCACAATAATGGATATTCTGTATTGATATCCAGACTCAAGTTCACCTTTGTTCATGGAAGCTGAGCAGGTATTGTGGGAGCAGTTACTTTCTCTCAGCCCAACTCCCAGAATTTAATCTCAGATTTTTTTTACTGTGGGGAAAAGATTAGGAGGGAAAGCTATGTACACTGCCTTGATCTCCTAAATCAGGGGTGTCAAACTCAATTTCATTGAGAGCCACATCAGGGTTGTGTTTGACCTTGGGGGGCATAGGGGGCATAGCCAGTGAGGACATGGCCAGTGCGGGCATGACCAGCTTGATGTTATTTGCTCCGTTTTCAGCTGTGATGACCTCCTGCAACCCTCTGCTGGTGAAAATGGAGCCCAGAATGCCACATGCAGCCCTCCCAGGCTCCATTTTCGCTGGCAGAGGCACCATGGGCATGTCCTTCGATGACTCCAGGGCAGCCCTGTGGGCCATATCTAAGCACCACACAGACTAGATCTGGGCTGCAGGCCTTGAGTTTGACACCCTTGTTCTAGATAATGATAATCATTATTATAATCATCGTATCAATCATCATAACCATTATGATCATGATATGAGAAGAAATCAAATTATTTGGAAAAATGTCCACATTATGATCGTATATTTAGCTATCCTAGATTCTTGAGAAGGATCCTAAAGTAGAAGTAGCAAATCTAATCAGAATTATCTGGTAGCCTGCATATAAATAACAACAGCAACAATGGCAAAAAAAAATATATACTTATTTTTTTAGCTATTCTTTTGTTTTTTCTTCAATTCCTTTTGCAACCAAAAGAGGGTTGCGATGTATATTGATTACTATTTAACATCAATTTGAATGTGGTTGGTTAATTGTGAACATAACCACATCCCTACTTATAAGAGGGTATGAACAATTATGCAAGCATGTTATTGTAAGCTTTTCATTGTTATTTTTCCACCTTAAAAGATTTCAGTTTGTTTTTCAATTGAATTGTACAGCCTAAATATTACAGTATATTAAAGGTAGACAAAATTCTGAGGTGATTTATTTTTGTCTGGTTTTTTTACATTTCAAAACCCTGGATTCTTTCTATATCCACACTATTATCAACTACCTTCTATCTGTATTATAACCTAACCATTATAAGAACTCATTTGTTTTGAGCAAGTTTTTAGTAAATAATAAGTAAAAAAGATAAAAGTTCTCTCAACCTCTGGTGACTACTTGGATATATTGATGCATTTATCCAGATGTAACTGTAGAGTCACAATCAGCGATTGCATTCTTCCAGGACATGGGTTTTCTTCCCAACTTTCCAGTTTTAATATACAGTTTTGGAACTTTGAAGCTTTGCAACTACCTGACGCTAATTGAGCCGCAACATGCTTCATTTTTGATACCAGAGAAAATAGCCAGGGGCTGCCATAAAACTTAGAATGCATATACACTCCACTAATAGGATGCAATTAAGCAGACCATATTACATATTCTATGATATGCTATAATTCGGAAAATGTCCCAAAGGTATTGTTTCAAGAGGCAACTGGACTTTCTGTTTTTTTCTTTGAAGACATTTCGCTCCTCATCCAAGAAACTTCTTCAGCTGTTCTTGGGTGAGAAGTGAAACGTCTTCAAAGAAAAACCAGAAAGTCCAGTTGCCTCTTGAAAAAGCACCTTTGGGACAACCGTGACTTGGATGACAGAGAATATCAATAGACATTTAGCAATTCTGAAAATGGTTAGCTGGAACTGACTTAGGCCTTACAAGCTATATTTTTTGAGGATAAATGAGGAACTTATTTGTAGCAGGTTTGTTTTATTAACCTTGTCAGTTAAAAACAGAATTCATTTAATGATTTCTGTGTACTTATGATCTTACAGACAGCAACAACTTCTACACATCACTTGCATTTCTTTTCAATTATTGAGGGTGGAAAAGTCTTTACGTGCAATTTAAGATTCTAAATTTTAATTCTAAAAGTTATAGGACTTTAAAGAAAAATGTCCTTAGTGAAGAAAACAGCTCTATGGTTCTTTAAAAAGGAAAAAATAAATTTCCCCTAACACCGCTCCCTGCCATCCAAATCCTAAATTCTATTATATTGTGTTCAGTTGATTCTTTGATAATTCTATACGGTTCCTCTGAAAATCTTGAAAGCAACATTTCTTTTAAAAAAAATCATTCAACACTCAGAATTTTCCAGCAAGATATTAGATTACCACTGTCTCTACATCGAGCAAAGCAGTCAAAGAGGAAAGCGTAGAAATTTCTATTTTGTTGTTATAATTAACTTAGCTGACTTATGAACTCCATTTGGTAAAAAAATACTTTTTATTGTAGTAAGTCATGTGGAAACTCCTTAAAATAAGAATATATTTGGTTGGAATATAGTACATATTATCTTTACAAACATAGTTATAACAACAAAAGGTCAGAATACTATCTCCTCATTCTGTTACCTTTTGTGATACTTCCACATGAGTTGATATGAAAATTAAACCATACTTATTTACCCAATATTTTTTTTCTTCAAGTGCAGCTATTCCTGGCTGTTCTTCAGAATGGTCCTTTAACTCAGAAATGCATCCCAAATAAACATTATCCTCTGATCTCATATTGAATGAGCAGTAGATCTGATCCTTATAAAAATTCATCACGTAATCTTAAAAGCTCTCTGAAAAAAAAGTCTCATGGAAAAAGTCTCATGGAAAAACTTCCAGAAAGTATTTCAACTAACTCTGGATAGTCTTCCATACAAATCTAATAAAGTCTGGACTTTCTTATCTTTTGACCTCAAATTATTTGATTTATCATCTCTATCTATCCAATTGTTCCCCTCAGAGTATGGAATAGAAGAGGAATTCTCTGGGGTATAATTTTCCACTCTATTCAGCTGCCATTATATACATAAAAGGCTTCAATATAGAATCATTAAAGGCTGTTCCCTTTGTCTGTGCTAATTATCCACAGTATTATTTACAGTGCTCTGGAAAATGGGGTGCCTGTTGATGTAGAAATATTATAAATTGGTGCCTACTGTACATGGCTTTCATTGTTTTTGTCTGCTTATTGCCCCATGTATTGGCTTATTTTTTTAAGGTTTACAATTATATATATTGTAAACTATATATATATATATATCAAGCTGAACTGAAAGTTGTATATTTTGTTTTGATCCAGAGAGAGGACTGGACTAAAGGTGTGCTGTGTGCAAACTAAACTGGAAATTACCCACAGTAATTTTCTAACACAAACACAGTTGGTTTCAATCACTATATTCCAGGTCAAATCTAGAAATAGAGATCATCATTTATATATCACACAGAAAAAGTAACAGCCATAGGTCAAAAGTATAAGTGGGACTTATACCAGGTTATAAAGGGCTCAAATTGTTCTTTGAATCAAAATGTTTTCAACTTTTTATCACGGTGAAAGATCTGCAAACATATTAATACTGCTTTCTCAACATTGGTGGTTCACAATGCCTATTTTATATAAACTTTTGATAGATTTTTATATAAAATCACCATATTCTCTCTTTGGCACTTTAATAGACATTAAGACTAACAGGAAAAAAAGATTACCTCTGAACAAAAATCAGCAAGAGAGAAATGCTGATTAACTACAGAAGAAAGGTTGCCTGGAGAACAATTCCTTGTCCCAAGTCTCACATAGTACAATATACATTTAGATACATTTCTCACGACAAAGCAATGAAATTTGGGCACAGAATATACTTTCACTCTATTGTACAGGATCAAATGTTAGTCCATTCTAAAAAATGATCTATATCAGAAATAAAGGACTATGGCCGTCTAATTTCTGAAGATTCTTGGCTTCTATCAATATTGGCCAGCATGATCAATAAAATGAGATGATGGGAATTAATGCTAGGATATTATGTAAAAATTCAGATCACTGAATCAATAAATGAAGGCTTTGATGAGCATGTGATTTATGGCTCAATGAAAGCAAAGGAAACTTTTAAACTGTAATAATCTCTATTTTCATTATTAAGTCATTAGGTAACTTCCTTTGGTTTTTCTGCTTCTTGCAACTTCATAGTGAATGAAGGCATTCAGGAATAAAGGCAGCCTTTTTCAAGAAAAGAAGTTGCCAAACAACAGTCATTTCCTTGACTTGCAGAAATAAATTGCATGAAATGTATGTACGTATATGTGTACACACTGTAGATACGTTATTGTTGTTGCAGTAGTACTCTGCCTTCCAGGGATTCAGGAAGGTGTACCTCCATTGGTACTCAATTTCCTCCACTGTTTCCTCCACTACAGCCATGGGGAAATATGGTGAGCTCAGAGAATGACTGGCCCTAAAGCACTTACTGTTTTTCCATGATCAAAGAAAGTCTTGGAATGTGGATATCTGAACTCTTGTCCAACTGATGGTGGTTTGATTTTTTCCCTCAGTTCCCATATTGATTGCAGCTCAAAGTTTGGAATTTGACATCATTTGCTAATTCTAAAAGTCTGCATGGTTTTTGTGAGGAAAAAAAAAATACAACCAAGCCTTGGATTGAAAAGCAAAATCAACACTTTAAATTGAAATCTAGAAATAAGAAAAATAACTTAGTAGAATATTATCTAGAGCTGCTAGATCTAGAAAGTGCTGTCTTGGCATTCCACATCTGCGCCTACCTACATACAGTGAAAGTCATACTGAGAATGTTTAAATATATCCATTATTTCTCGTTTCTACCTTCTTGGGCAAATTCAGGTCCAGATCAGATTACAAAGCCCCTGCCTTCTCCCCATCTTTCCATTTGTTTATTTGTACAAAACACAATTTGTCACCTTCCTTCTCTGTTCCCTCACTTGATTGCACATTTCAAAAACTTGTGCAGGAATCAGCCACCCCACTGAGCTCAGAGAAATTGCGATTAATAAACACATTGATTTTCTGTTACACAAGAGGGAAGCATTGTTAGGTTTTCCTCCACTACTTGCGCGGAGGGTGGGAAGAAAACCACCTACTCTAATATCCGCACTGCTCATTTGCTAAGTTGTTCAAATTGCATTTTAATATATGTTTAATTGTTTTTCAGGTTTTTCGGATTAGATTAGATATCAAGGAAACAGTGCATTCACCGAGTCCATTTTGCTCATTGGAACTGTTTCACAGGTTAAAAGGAATGTGAGTTTGCCACTCACTGAATGTGAGTTTGCCACTCACTGAACAGAAAAAGCATCACAGTCAACCACAACTTCTTTACAGCCAGGTACCTATGATTCAGTACTTGAATTAGAAACACTGTATTTTTAGTCTGTGAACAACAACAAATACTGCTGTTGGGTTTTGAGGGTGTGGTGTATACATGTACTGTATGTATGTGTACACACACACACACGCACACACACATATATATATCCTTTCTATTTCATGGAAAGATTACATTTTATAGAAAGATTACCAAATTGTTTATTTCTGTATAAAAGCAGGTCCTAAAACTTTGATTTATAAGTAGGTATCTTAACCGCTTAGCAACAAGATTGTATGTTAATTTTCAAGATTAAAGGCAGCTGACCAATCTTCTATTTGAAAAACTGTAAAAAATATAGTAGGTAAAAAAAAAGTTAAGGACTAATTTGTCCACATAACCAATAGCTGCAGAAAGGAAAGGTAAAAATCACTTTCCATTTTCAGATTTATTTTTATTATAATTTCTGCTCATTTAACAAGGTTCTCTATATGAACTATTCTCTTTTCCAGGGGAAAGAACAGTTTAGGAACTTAGGAGAAAGCAGGATCTATAAGCTATGTACATATAATAGCATTAATATATAACTCTGTCAGGATATAAAAGTTTAGAACCAAATATTTCCAGTACATCGAAACTACATCAATAATGTCCATAGACATATTCAGTTAATCCTTCAGGAAGTGTATTCTTTTTGAGGCATGTAATATTTCAATATATTCTATGTAATTGTCTGATTTTTGGGACACATGAGTTGGGAATTTCTACATCCATATGGTTTTCCATCTAAAAAAATTACATTATTTGCTCAGTTTAGTGTTGTACTTTTTTTAAAAAAAAAAAGCTTTAAGAGCAAAGTTAACCTGTGTTTATTTGTTTATTTGTTTATTTATGGTGCAAATATTAAAAGTCCCAAACAGTGTATTAATGTAAACCTAATAATAAAAATCTGTTCTTGGGAAGAGGAAAATTGCAAAGAAATGAATTTAACATTACTGACTTATCACAATGAATTTTAATTTGGGGGGGGGGAAGCAGGGTGCACTGTCACAATGCAAGCTCCATCCATTTTGAATATGTGCTGTGACAATATACATTTATTTCAAAAGAGGAAAGCTTGGGATACGTAATATTGCTTTTGCTATTTTGGTAAAAGCAAGAAGTCTCCCTGCATGCCTATGACTGCAGTTATTTCCTTGCAATATTTGCACAATAAAGTGCAATATCCTTGCACTTTAATTACTAGATTTTCTTTTGTCATTTCTGATTCAACAACATTTTGTCAAGCATAATATAATTTATAAGCACAGTTTAGCTTGCAGAAATATTTATACCATCAAAAATTATTTTGTTTACAGCAATTCAATCTGAGCTGAAAAATCTAAGCCGTGTCTAGTTGGCAGAAATATAGAAAATTTGAACTGTTTGCCTTTATTTTGGTTGCCTGCAGTTTTGCAGCCCAGATCTGGTGGTCCTATTTGTTTGAGGCATTCATTTAATTCATATTCTATCTTTCCTCCAGGACCACAAGCTGCTTATATTTGTTAATTATAATTTGTTAATTATATTGCTAGATTGTTTGGGTTAACAATAAAGAAAATGCAAATATATTTCTAAATACCCAGAAGGGTATACCACTGAACTGACTAAGGTTGACTCCTAGAGACATAATATTTCAAACACAGTTCTTAAATAAATGTATCATTTCAATGAAGTAGTCATGATTTCAGTTTTCATTACTGCTCTGTCCATGGTAGCTACAGGTATTTTCACTTTCTGCTTCTTTGTACAACAATTTCTTGGATTGTTTGTTTTGTTATAAGCAGAATTTTGAATATATTGATAAACAAAATCAAGTTATTAGTTCACATCCTATGATCTGATCAAGCTTTATTTTCGAAGTATGAAACTTTGCAGAAAACCTCTATATTATGGTGTTTACAAGTGCTTAGAAAGGACTAAATCAAAGGAGTGAATATTGTATTCAAAACCAGGCTTTGATTATTATTTATGAAGGCCAACTATAAACAGGAACAAAAACTAGCTGTAAGGAAGTTACTTTGTTTATTTAGGGAGAGAAGCAGAAAATTTGGAACATGCACTAACCCTCTAGCACACCTACACATACACACAAGTTCTGATTTCTAGAAAATTGTTTTTAACATTATTCAGCTCTGGAAGATGAAAGTGAGAATTAATATTTGTAATTGATAGCATAATGTGAAAAAACTGCTAATATAAATTCATGTTCTAACATGTAATAAAATATAAATCTTTTTTTTTCTTGAATAAGTGTAAATGTGCATTGTGCTGCTGAGTAATTTCCTTTCTCATTTAATCAGAATGGAACGCTCTTTTAGATGATTCATCAGGTTTCTCTTATTCCATTGTCTAAATGGATTTCATCTTTTTTCATCTTCGTGAATTTATATTAAAATGCTGTTGTGAATATCTTTAGGTGACATTCAGTATTGTACAGACGGACTTCCACTCATGGAATAAAGTGACTTTCTTCCCTATAGATTGTTCACATGCCTTAAATATCTTCATTAGATCTTTTTTTCCTGCTGCTGCTCACTTTCCCTAATTCATCCCTTGTTGTATTTAAAGACCAAAAACCTAGAAAGTTCTCAGGCTGATTTGTGCATCTAATGAACTCATTACACCAGTAAAAAAGCTTATGCCACAATATACCAGTTAATCATTTTCATAATTTTAATTATGTTCTCTTATAAAAACTATAATTTACACTATGGGTCTCAGGTCACATAGCTGTTAAGTACCAACTATGATAAACTTTAGAGTAATTATTTTATGTAGATTTGATGGCATGGGTATAAAATTTGCTAGTTTCATTTGAAAATGAAATGTATTATTTTGATAGGACTGAGCCTAGCTTTCATGTGCTCTGTATATCTATATAGCTTCTTTTGATCTTTCTTGTATTAGCTGGCATTTCTGATTCTTTCCCAAGCCAACAACACACATTGAGTCAGAAAAAAGATTCTTTCACACTGATTCTCATTTATTCCTTGTCTATCTTTTCCTTTTGATCTTTGTTGTTATATTTTTGATGTCTCTATGCAGTTCTCTTTTTATCTCATCTTCTGCCTCTGTTTGGTTTTTAATCTTGAACATTCCCTGTGTTGCTTGAATCACTTTTAATCTTTCCTTAATGTGACTTCTTTTTGGATTACTTGATCTTTCAGTTCAAGATGGCAATGCCTTAGCATGTTAAAAAAAAAGTATAGGGTTTTGTTTTATTTTATTATTTTGTTTTCCTTTGTTTTGCTCTGCTTTATTTTATTCTATTTTATTTGGGATTGTTATTTATTTTTAAGGGATAATCATATTTCCAAATAGGAGACACAATTTTAGTTTATTATGCGTCTATACATTTAAAAAGTAGTGACCAGGATATTAAATAAGGATATGAAAAAACTTATTTTTTTTTAAAAAAAATCTTTTCCAAAGTTAAAATGCAAAATAAAGGGGGGGAAAAACCCGAAAAATATTAATAACAATCAGACAAAACAAACCTCTTAACTGTTTGACAAAGTATAATCTATTTCCCAAACTGGAAGAATAAGCTATCTATTTAAATTATATAGATGTTATTGTATTTGATTTATTTAATTTCTAGACTCCTCCATCTCAACAAGTAACTCTGGGCACCATACAAAAAAGGTGTAAGTAAGGTAATTGTCAGGGTTCCAAAGTAATAGATCCATTACAAGCAAAAACTCTGAGGCAGGTGAATTCCTCAAAGAATAGCTTTATTGGAAATATCATATTAGCACATATCTGGTGAAAACCAATGCTGAGGGACCCCTTGATTTTCACCTAATTAAAAGTAAAGGTTTTCCCCTCAACTCCAAATAATCAGTCACATGGCCCAATCAAAGCAGCATCTGCTGGTCTGGTGACAACACTCCTCCTTCCTCTGGCCAGGTGTGAGAATGTCCTTGGTTCCCAAGAGAAAGTATTTTATTTTGACTACACAAGCCCAGCTATCTTTAATCCCCCCCCTATCCCTCACTCCAGTGTGGCAGCACCGAAGCTCCAAGATGGCTTCGCTCAAGTCAGCTTCAGGGTTGACAGATTAAAATTCTGCAATTTCATTTATCTTATCGAAATGAGATAAGCAAATGTTTATGATCAGGAGCCATGATCAATATCATCTGTAAGAACCAATGATCCCAGTGGTCACCAAAGAAATGAAGCAAAATGAATAGGATCATATAATTAGAACTCATGCTAGAGTTTTCATTATTTATATTTTAACCATTTTGGGCATTGGGCAAAGAAGGGACTAGAGGATTTATGGGTCACATGTGATCCATGAAGTTATAATTGCTCACTACTGACTTTACTCTACTTTGAATATTTTCTGTAACAAACAGAATCCTGAAAGTTAATCCTGTTTTTTCTGGAGATTGAAAGCAACATGGTAGCTTACTTTTTTTCAGGTGTGTGTGCGTGTAGTTTTCTTGGCAAGGTTTTTCTGAATTACTTTATCTTCTTCCTAAGGCTGAGAGAAAGTGAACCACTGGCTTTGTACCTAAGTAGGGCAAGACGAGAACTCCTGGTTTCTCAGTTTCTAGCCAGATGTTTTATTTATTACACCAAACTCACTATCATTATTATACCTTGTTATATACTTTATACTTTACTATCACTTAGGTTGCTTGGATTGGACCATTAACTTCTCAAATTCAGATAAAATTTAATCTCTTCCAATTTTATCCATTTTTTGTACACTTGACAATGTTCATATCATGAATTCTTATCATATGACATGGAGAAGGTCATAGGAACATGCATCACAAAACCCATATTATATTTATTTTCTACATGCCTTTATAAACTTAAAGTGGCTTCATAGGATTATTGTATGCATTTCTATGGAAAGACTGAAAGTAATTCATTCCAACAGTACTGATTTTTTTGTCAGTATTGTTGGATGTTCAGATA
>JANHJO010006150.1:75323-89568 GCA_032468235.1 Pseudoxyrhopus heterurus | reverse complement strand
TGGGGGGGGGGGGGGGAAATCACAGAGTCGGAGATCCTGAGCTGGCAGGTGGAATTGGGCTGACTGATCCTCTTATCCCTTTACAGCTAAAAGATGGACAGTGTGGGGGGAAGGGTTCATTGAACACTGAGTCCTTCGGGAGAGGGCGGTATAGAAATGTGTTAATGTGTTAAAATAAAATAAATAAATAACACTGCCATTCTATTGTTATATCCCTCACCTAACAGCCTAGCCAACACCAGTATCCCAAAGCTCTAGAGTTCTGGTTGTTCTCTTCTGATTAAAAGTTGAATAGAATTATACAGTGTGAGGATAGAGGCCGACAGCAAAAATGATTACAGTCATATCAAACACAACCCCATTGTGGCCAGAGCTATAAAGGTGGCCAGTCCTCTGGCCCATTTCTGCAACCAGCGCAAGGTCCACAGGCACAATGAGCGAGCTACACTAGATCTACAGAAATGGCCAAGACACCACTCATGGCCAGGGTTGAAACTGGCCTGCTCTCTGGGCCACTTCTCCAAACTTCTTAGCGTGTCTAATACAGGCTCACAGATGTGGCAAATGCATCAGGCTCAAAGGCATGGACTGTCTTCTAGCCTATACTCTGGCCTGCTCCTTTGACTGCCAAACCTCCCAGCATGGCTGGTGTCCAGCTCAAACCTCCTAACGTGGTTGGCACTTGACTTGACCTATATGCATGGCAATACTTCTCAGGCCCATCTTCCAGCTGTGCCTATAATTAGCAAAATGTCCCCTTTTTAATTCCTCGGGGAAGCTATTATTTTATATTTTGCTAAGATTAGAAAACCTAATGTCAACACATGTCATTAAGTCTTTTTCACCTCCTTGTAATAGAAATAATGCCTTCCCATAGCTTCATATCACTGAATATTTCTGACACCATTTAAGAATCGGCTTTACAGAAATGCTTTGGTGGGCTAAAAATTGCTTCATTATTTTTCTACATCTTACATCTCATTAATAGTATTATTATTATATACACAACAATGTGAAACCACAGCTGCCAGTTCTTTAGTTGTTGGCCTTTGTATGCACTGAGTTCTTCTCAAGAATCTAGGAGTCACAATGTATTGGTATAGTACATGAATGCATCCAAACAATGTGGCAATTTGTAATTGACAAATGAAATTTTTTTTAATGTGCTGATTTTCTAAGTTCTAAGTTCAAGTCCAAGGCTTTTTGTTATGACAAAAGGTTATTGCATTTGTTATGGCAAAAGGTTATTGCATCAGTGGCAATAACCAAACTCATATAGGCCTTTGTATTTTGTGATTTTCTCTGTTCTTTCTCTTCTGTTTTGCTTCCTCCAAGTACTGTGACATCTACTATCCAGAATTTTTGTCTGTCTTATTAACAATTATTATGTCTGGGATGTTATGTGCTACATGGAAGATCTGAAACTGCATGAAAAAACACCATCCATTATGGTTGCAAGTTGAAACAGTCATTACGCGCGGTGCCTACACGATTGCTTTAATGACCTCCTACCCAGGCTCCCTCTTATGCTGTCATTAAGTACCTTGCTTAACGACCCTATCCATGTTGTTTAGTGGAGCTCAGGAGGGTGGGAGGCCCTGGGAGACCTAGCGCAGGCTCAGATCCACCTGTCCAGGCCTCCCAACTATGAGACACCCCAAGCTCTGCTTTCTACCCTTCGAGATTCCTGCAGGTCTTGGATCTGTTTTCCCACTCCATTCCAGATAGTCCTCAAGTTATAACCGCAATTGAACCCAGAATTATAGTTGTAAGTCATAGTGGTTTTTAAGCAGGTCTCCAGCCCCCAATTTTACAACCGTTTTTTGTGACAGTCGTTAAGAAAATCCACTTTCTGCCATGGTTGCTTTTTGCCAGAAACTGGAAGTAATATCAGTTTCTGGCAAAAACATAAATCAAATTAATGTGACCATGGGACACACAGGACACAAACAATATAATGGAGGTCTGTTTCTGAGTGCACAAAATACAATCAGGTGACCACGGAGAGGGCCTGACCATCTATGAATCCAGGTCATAGCCCTGGAGAGGTCCATTGTAACTTTGAACAGTCACTAAGTAGCCAGTTATAGGACAAGGACTGCTTCTAAGGGAAGAGACCAAATTGGCATACAAGAAAGACCAAATGAAGAAGAGGCAAGGCAAAGTATTACTAATCAGGCCAAGTAGATAACAAGACCTGGCTATGGCTAAGAGCAGGAAAGTTGAAGAAAAAAAACCTAGGGGCTAATTCTATCTTCACAAGACCGAGCCTTAAGAACAAATGCACACAAAAGCAGAACTGAGAAGATAGCAACAGGCAACAGATACCAGCTCTGCAAAGAAACTGAAGGAACAGTGGCTTACCTAGTTAGCTGCTGCAAAAAGATCACACAGATTGACTACAAGCAATGACATGACAAAGTAGTGACAATGGAGCACTGCATTATTTGCAAGAAATGCTGTCTGCCCGGATGCAAGAACTGGCGAGACCACAAAATGGACAAAATAAAAATGAAGAAGCTACTGGTACCTTTAGAATTGTATTATTATTATTCCTATTGTTCTTTGATCTGTTGTTCTAGATACGTTAACATAATTAACATTTTGCTCTTTTATGCTGCAGTTTTTGTAGGTTTAATTATTTGTAATTATATTTGTACATGGTATAATTTATTTTTTCTCTCTTAGAGAGCAGACTACTCTGATTTCTTCTGCAAAAAAAAAAAATTCAGAGTATACAAAAAAGCATTTATAGTACATTTTGTTCAGTAATGTGTGGGCTCACAGCCAGAGGAAGCAAGGAATTGGTTCAGTCTAATGAAAGGCAGAAGAAAAATAACAAGGAACGAAAAGAAGATCAATAGCAGCAACTAATGAAATGTCCCTACTTTAAGAAATCAAGCTCTTTGAGTCAGCACATGAGTCTCTCATCTTTTTGGAAAGTAAGCAATCCACCTTGTTTTACATTCTGATGCTAATCAAATATATTCTTGATTTTAAAATGAATACTGGATTGGCAAATATTTCTTTTTTGCTTTCCTCTGAATACGATATGAATTTAAGAGGAAATCAATGATAATACTGCCTATTTCCACCCCCCGCCCCAGAATTTTCAGAATCTTTAGCATTCCTATTCAAGCAAATTCCTCCTGTTCCCATTACATTATGTCTTCATAGTCTGCAAGTAGCCTTTTCAATCACCCCACATCATAACTATGGAAATGTTCTTGCCACTGGGAACAGGGACGGGATGCTGAAAGAACTGATGGAAATCTGGTGCCTTGACATTTACCCAAACATTTCTTCCTGTTGACAGTGCTCAGAGGTAAACAACAAGAATTAATTCTGACAACCTTAATACACTATCTACTTCTATGAACATTTTAGATAGTTTGCCAGAGAATGTAATACAGACTGCTTTCCCCAGCCAACAAAACCGAGCTTGAACAGAAATGCTGATTTGGAAACGTTCCCTCGGGGGTGAGAAATACTACTGCTCTTGTGTTCCATTAGATCCAGAGCTGTTTCAGCAGATTTTCAATTACTTTGGCCCAATCAGCAAAATCCAGTGGGGATAACACAAGTTATTAGACAGGGTAAAGTTTCTATGACCGCTGGCTCTCTGATTAAAAGAAAAATGTAATGGAGCTTTAAAAAAAAATCTCTACTACATACACCGAGTGGTGGGGATAAATAATATGACATGGAATATATAAAATAGAAGGGAAAACCTTTCTAAAAAATATGCGTCATTTGTATACTGCATAATCCACCTTGGAATGTTTATTGAATCTGAAATGGGATCTCTTTAATCAGAATATAATCAAACAGAGGTAGTCCTTGACGTACGACCAGAATTGAGCCCAGAATTTATGTTGCAAAGTGAGAAATTTGTTAAGTGAGCTTTGCCCCAATTTACGACTATTCTTGTCATGTTTGCTAAGTGAATCACTGCAGTTGTTAAATTAGTAACATGGTTGTTAACTGAATCTGGTTTCCCCATTGATTTTGCTTGTCAGAAGGTTGCATCCGAATGTAAATCACGTGACCATGGGACTGCTGCAACGGTCGTAAGTGTGAAAAATAGCAATAGCAATTAAACTTATATACCTCTTCATAGTGGTTTCCAGTTTGCCCCCAACAATCTGGGTCCTCATTTTACTGACCTCGGAAGGATGGAAGGCTGAGTCAATCTTGAGTCAGTCAGAATCGAACTGACAAATTGCAGGCAGCCAGCAGTCAGCAGAAGTAGCCTGCAGTACTGCACTCTAAACACTGTGCCACCCTGGCTCTATGGTCATAAGTTACTTTATTCAGTGCCCTTGCTACAGCGTCCCATACAATACAAAATGGCAGGGAGCCGAATGAAGTGAATATCTGTTTATTTAATACTAGGGAGAAATCAGGAAAGGAAAAATCCAATCAGTCAAGGCTATTAAAGTGAATTTCAGAGCAAATGAAGCAGAAAAACTATGTGCAATTTGACTCTTCATTTCTCTTTTTAGCGTTTTTTTTTCTTTAAAAAAAAAAGGTTAGATGTGAACTGGATTTCGTTGTTATGTTCAGTCTAACTACATTCTTGAGACCATCCATGCTTCTCTTACAGAAATGGAGATGGGTACTTTCAACTGCATTGCCTCCCTGTATTGTCTATTATGCATGTTGGATTGAAGAGAAGAAAAGAAATAGTTATACTGGCTTACTCTCAAAATTTTCCCTGAGTACGAGTCATATAATTTTACCTTATTGGTTAGATCTTTGAAATTATGCTCTAATGCTCCACATTTTATTCAGCTATTAGCTTGCCCATGCATAAATTCAAAATATCTGGATTCCCAATTGCTAAGATTTCTCAGTTAACGATTGCCTATTAATTATTTCCTTCCATTTATACTGCACTTGAGGATAATATTCAAATTCCCAGTAAATATTTTTAAAAAAGAAATACTTGAGAGAAACTGGGCATCCTATACTACATTTACCATATTAGATTTGGATGTGTGGGATATTCCTTCCAGAAAGCATTCTTTAAGTTCTTTTTTTACTAATTCCTTCTTAAGAAATGATATCCAAGTATTATAATGTAGAAAGTTAGCACCCACCCGTCTCCTAGAAAAATGAAATATTTTAGGAAATATTAAAAAGGCAGAATATTATATTTCCCAAAAGGGAGAAATGGAGAAACATGCTCTTGGAAAGCAGCCCCCACCTTCCTTAATAGCCCACAGCAGCTGTCAGCACTTGAGATAAAGAGATAGATAGCTCTATTCATAAGCAAATACTCTCACCCAAGATCCAACAAAGATAGGATTAGCCCTCAGCCACAATAGGAATTGCTCAACCCTCCCTTCATTGCATCAGCGTCCAAACTTCAACCAAAATTAACTCAGACAACCTACAGAGCCAGCTATGACCTTTACATAACCCCTACAACAGCCAATATAATACATGTTCTTGCACAGGAAAAGGAAGTTCAAGTGCAAAGCACAAAGGAAGGTATAACCCCCGCCTCCACTCTCAACTCCATGTGGTCAGCTGCACCAGAACCATGTGCTTGGTGGTTCTGTTCATCATTAAACCATCTTTCCAATCAGCTTCCACTTTGTCTCCAGTGCCTTTTTCCCAGCTTGGAACTAAACCAGATAGATATTTCTTCCCACACATGCACACCCAATTGATTATCAGTTTACTATCAGGCTGAAGAATTTAAGTGAAATGAGGAATGTAAACGAAGCTCAGTAATATAAACAAAGCTGAGGCTTCCCTGCAAGATTTTCTTTGAAAACAGGAGCACAACAATGAATCATCCAGAGTCACTCCAAGGTTTCAGGGTCAGATCAAGACTGTCTCCTTTGTCACCAAAGGCCAAAGATTTAAAAAGCTGAATCCAAACACAAATATGCTCTAGCCAGATGTTTTCAGCAAAAAGAACAGAGGCAGAGCAGATTCTGATAAAGGCTACAGCCAGCTGTCACTAATCAAAAAGTTTACTTTGTTTGGCAAGGTGCCTAATAGACCTTCACTGCTCTTTTTGCCTCTCTACTTATCTCATGCGTGGCCTGGGAGATCCTACATCCTACTACTCTGACTCTTCCAACTGTCCGTGTTTATTCAGTCAGTGAGGCTGATATATCACCAGATCAGCTGGAACTTCTTCACCATCAGTGACAATCAGCAGACTCTCCCAGTCCAGAAATGGGCATACCTGAAATACAACCCCAAAATGCCCCCTTAGCCATGGCTACTAGCCATAAGTAAGTCTAATCATAAGTCCTCTTCCAGCCATAAGGCAAGAGGACTTTCCAATTGTGCACTAGGCCTACCTGAGGAGTGCTATTCCATCCAAGACTAAAGGTGGAAAAACATTGACACCAGAAGGATTAAGCACCCCAAACCAAGTTAGGGATGTGGTTGCTAAGATTCAACAATGACTTGATGGCATATAATCAATCAATCCTTCGCTTGAACACCTGGAATGGCCCATGAATGTCATCTACTGACTGTAAGTCTCCTTTCTAACCTGACCAAAACCTTTTGCAGAAAATGGAAAGTTGATTTTCTTTCATAACAAAGCACTGGTGAGACGAAGACAGAAATCTCAGAATATAAGCAAGTATGTACTGTTTTGTATGGAAGTAAATTTCTAATTCAACATAAAAGCAAATATTAACTCCTAAAATATATAAAGAAATGATGAATGCAATTTTCCATGTTTTAAGCCTTCATAAAGAAGTATGGTTGATGTTCCCTTTCCTTTCAGATCCATTGTATTTGTTGATGCAAATGTTTTGATTAATTCTTTTTGTCCTTGTCCTTGCCCAAATTAAGTGTCAGTCCAATTATTCACAGTCCCAGAAAATTATACTTCTAGGGAACATCTCAGAACACCATCTGTGAAGCACTGCGTCTTTTTCATGGGTATTCTAATTAACAAATTGAGCCATTTAATTGTTTCATTTAAGGCCACTAAAGAGAGAAGGAGCAGCCCATTTCTAATAAGACTATGGTTAATTGTCTTTTACAGTTTCAACCCACTAAATAAAGGCAATATGTTTACAAATATGAAGCAAAAAATCAATGTGATCCACATAATTAGCTCTATAAATGGCTTTTGATTTGGCTGTAAATCTTAGTAAGACACTAATTATACTTCACATAGACCTACATTCAAAGTAAGTGAGAGTACATGAACTATAATCAACAATGTCTGTAGTTAAGGAATGTATAATGGTGTATATCTATATTGTTCTCTAAGATATTTGTTCTGTATTATAATAATCAAATAATTACCTCTGGGAGAAAATGTAAGGCTGTAGTAATCTATCTGATTATACAACAGCAATTTTCAAAAGTAAAAGACTTTGGACTGCTTAGACATCAAAATTATTTCTCTCCTCAGAGATCAGACTTCACAGTTTTTGTGAGAGTGAGGAGAATTCTGTAATAGAAGGGAAAGCAGTCCAGGTGCTTCAATACTTCACTAAATCCTTCCACAAAGTTTAATCATATTTACTGAACGACTAACTTCAAGAGTGTTTCTACCCCAACATAATCTTTGATGAGGCTGGGCCATGTTCAAGTTGCCGATAAATTCAGTATTTTATTTTGCAACTGAAGAATTTCTGCCAGTTTCATCTATTTGAAGGTATTATCTATCTCAGCAGTAGAGATAATTGAGAATTATTCATTAACATAAATAATTGTCACCACAGAAGCTTAATTTCTTGGAAAACATTTATTTTCTCTGGAAACCTCTTTAATTCCCCTTTTCTTTTTATCTCATCCAAAATAGCTTATGCTTTTCTTATCTCTTCTTTTTCAGTTTACTATTATATTTTATAAAGTATTTTTTTATAAAACTTTGCTTACTTCCCAAACTATTGTCTCAAGGGTACTCTTTCAAAACACAACTGGACTTTGTTTTTCCTTGAAGATATTTCACTTCTCATCCAAGAAGCTTCTTCAATTTTGAAACAGAACTGAAGAAGCTTCAGCACTGAAAAAGCTTCTTGGATGAGAAGTGAAATATCTTCAAGGAAAAATAAAGTCCAGTTGCCTTTTGAAAAATCACCTTTGGGACAACCATGATCAGCTTGACTGAGATTCTCCATAGACTGCACCTTTATTGTGATCATTTTCAAAGCCGTATTTTAATTTGTTTTTACAATCCACCTAGCTATCCCATTGTTTCTGTAACAGGATTTCATTTAATTCCATCTGAACAAACTGATTTACCTTTGAAAACTAAGCAAGTTTTATTTCACTTAAAATAACCACTATTGTCTGTAAAAACTAATCTGCTAAGGGCCTGTGAGAATTGATTCCTTTTATCTACAGTTTGGTTTCAATAAAAGAGGACTGTCAAATCAACATCCAACATTCTTGGGAGATGCTGGCATTGTGTAAATCCATAGAAGAAAAGCTAACAAAATTATGCACAAATTATTATTTCAGAACAAGTAAAAGCAAAGCAATTGATTCCAGTAAGTCATGCATAAATTAGTCAGAAAAATATGCCCATTGCAAATATTTTCTATTTATTTTCTTTTATTAACTAAAATGTTGTTTTGCCTGTGGGATAACTAAACCACAGCATAACATTGGTAGTAAGACAGATAGACAGACAGACAGACAGACAGACAGACACACACACACACACACACACACACACACACGAACTAGTTTGGAAGACCAAAATACAGAGGCCTGTAAAAATTATAATGTTTTAAAATGTGACAAAACGACAACATTAATTACATGACTGGAGAATTAAACAGTGTTCTTCAATATGTGTTTTAAGGAATATGAATGTGACACTTCAATTCTTTAAAAGAGGGATGCATTATTCCAAAGATGCTTTTTCAAAAGGCAACTGGACCTTGTTTTTTCTTGAAGACATTTCACTTCTTATCCAGGAAGGTTCTTCAGTTCTTCATTCAAGAAGCGAAATGTCTTGAAGGAAAAACAAAGTCTAGTTCTCTTTTGAAAAAGCACCTTGGAACAATCATGAAGTGGATGACTGAGGATCTCCATAGATATTGAGCTATGCATTCCTTCCCCTTTCAGCTATCCTCTGTAGCTGCCACCTAAACCCAGGAAAAGATGTAGCTGCTTTAAAGCAGATATTATGCTTGTATCCCTGCATGATCCAAAGAATCTTTTTGATATAGAATATAAAGCACTATGTGAACTTACTGGATAATAATCATATTATCTATATTTAATTTCAATTAAGTAAACACATAATTAACCTTTTATCCTGATATACTTGTTCCTTTTCTAAATACAGTCTTCAGTAATCCATTCATAGGCTATGGTAGCTCTTGGTCTGGAAAAAAAATTGTATGCTATGTATAGACTCATGAAAATAAAATCATATAATCTAAAAAATGAAATAAGCATAAAAGTTTACAGTAAAATCTTTTTATTGTATAATTGCTCCTGTAAAGATGACTGAATAATAAAATATAGGGGGCTACCAGTTAGTTTAAAGAAACTAAACCCCAAAGATGGAAATGTATGTACAGTGGTGCTTAAAAGCTTGTGAATCCTTTTGAATTTTCAAATTGAAAATGAAAATGAATTTTCAATATTTCAACATAAATATGACCTAAAATGTGATCTGTTCTCCACACAAATTCTAAGACTAGATAAAGAGAAAATAACTGGCAAATATATGAACTCATATAATGAGATAAAATAAAAACAATAATGGTTTTAAATAGCAATAGGAATTAACCATATTAATAATGCCAAAAAGAGCATTTATGAGAGCTAATCGGTGTGGCCAGGTTCTGATTGTTAAACCCCAAATGCAACAGCAAAACATGAAAACATAGTATTCCATGATTGAACATATCTCACAAGCAGACTGTGTTGGCACCATCCTATCCTGTGCCTCCTTCTAGAGCGAAGGCTCTACATTTTAGATCAGAGAAACACAGCTTGAGTCATTCTGAGGGCAGCACCAAGGAGACCCCAGTCCAACAGTACTGAAATGAGAATAATCATCATCTTTGTTTTCGGCACTACAGTTCTATCTACCAATTAAAGGAAAACACTGCAACTTTTGTTTTTTCTTTTAACAGATGGGAAAGCAAATGAAAGAAGGAAGTTACCAGTGCATCTGGGGCCAAAGGCCTACTTTTTTATTTTTTATTTGGCTTTTGGGAATACGGACATTTTAGTGTTTGGAAATCTTAAAGTTTTTAAGAATCATTTGTCTGAAATGGTATAGGGTTTACTGCTTGAGAAAGGGGTTGGACTAGAAGACCTCCAAGGTACCTTCCAATTCTGTTATTCTGAAGTCTGTAAAGTATGCAGATTCACCACTTCCGTACAATGGGAATTGTCTCAATAGTGTGTGTGTGTATGTGTTTTAAGGCATCAGTGGATACCTTAAGCATCTGCAATGCTTGAGAAGTTCATTTTGTTCTCAGTTTACTTAAGCATACCAAAAGCAGAAGATGAGAACGAAACTACTAGCTGTATCTACTTAGAGGTGTGAGGGCAAGGAGGTTCTGTGTGTGCAAAAGATATTCTTAATAGCTACATATGGTCATGGGCATCCTTTTTGCATATCCATTTTAGGATAATTTACAGCCTAGATCACATTCAAACATACGTTGCAGTGTCTATATCCAGATTTTCCAGCTATGGAAATCCTGTATCATGTGCCAGAATGAGAAAGAATGAAAGGAAAACTATTTTTGTTTTGTTTTTTAAAAAAGAGTTCAAATTAGACTTTAATGAAATGTCTTTAAATATAGTGAAGGGAAAAATCAAGCAGAGGCATTAAACTCTGTATCTGCGCACCCACAGGCAATTATGCACATATACCATCATTTTTCAGTATAAATCAGTGTGGCATTCAATTTAAATCAGCATAATTGCATCAAAGACAGAAAATTACAGCCTCTTAAAATGCCAGTATCTTATCATCATGTGTTCTGCAACATGATTGCAAGGCACAACTGAAAAACATTACCCTTATGTGCAACTAGGAAGGAATGTGATAAGTGTATCATCGTTTATGTACACCTAAGTCTGCAGCCTGAATTCCAGATGCCGATCGCCCAGTTAGTTTTTCTTTTCTACACTTTAGCAACCACAGTCAACTGTGGAAATTCAGCTGAAAAAGTTTATATGAGTATAAACACAATGGGATTTCATTTTAATAGACTAATTTAGAGAAAGCATCCATTATAATGGAGGGTATGTCAATGAGATGGTTGAAGTTATTTGTGTCATAACATCACTATGCCAATAATGCAACCTCGGTCTAGTTTGTGCAAAGTGTGTTATATCAAGGATCTGTAAAAACAAAAGCTTTCACTGTATCTATTTTATATGCACTTCATTAAATAAATGTACTTTTGAACCTTAAGTATCTGCAAAGAGAGTTTTAACATGTATTATTCTGTAGAAAAATGCATTTTGCATATTTAACTTACAACATGCAAATTTCTTTGTATATTTTTAAATTTGCAGACTGAAAATTGATATATTTCATCTCAAAATTTCAACAGACTGAAATTTTCATTTATAGAAATGATAATAATAAAAAGCAGAAGTATTTCTTTTCTCCTAATGTAAAACTTCTCAAATCCTCTAGATGGTGTATCTATCTTCCTTCCATATCAACATCAGGTAGAAACAGTTAAAAGACAAGAAAGAGGATAGGCTTCATTTTCTACATTGGGAAAGAAAAGATGGATGGCAGTCTGGTGATGACAGCTGAGAAGAATGCTTTTCAATATTTCTCATAGGGCTGATAGAATTTGTGGCTTTTAACGGGGAAAGGCTGAGCTGTTCTGCTTTAGCTGAATGACAAGTTCAACATCCTGCTGCATTTAATAAAATGAAGAGTTAAGCTGAGCCTGTGATCAGTGCAAAGCAACTAGATACAAGAGTGTCCCTCATCTGCTGTCATCTTGACCAATAAAAGGAGCCTGAAGGGAGAAGATGGAGGGATTTTTGGAAGGGAGAAGAAAGAAGTGAGTCAGTAACTCAGCAAGGAGGAAAATGACACTTAAAATACCTTCCAGTTCCACCATTTTATTATCCTATTCTTTTAGCAATCTGTACACCAGTCTTACAGCTTTTATTATAATCTTTTCTGATTGCCAGGCAGCTGCCTAGGCAAACCCATACAGTTTCCCTGGCAAGATTTTCAGAAATTCTTTGCTATTGTCTCCTTCCTGTGACTGCTCACCTAGCTGGCTTTATGCCTAAAGTGGGACTAGAACTTGCAGTCTCCCATTTTTTTGCCTGGTGCCTTAACCACTAGACCAAACTCATTCTCTCTATTAGAAATGGTCAAGATCAAATTCTTGTATACATCCGTAATTCTGTTACTTTGTTTTTCTGAAGATTTGCAATTCAGAGTGAAGCATTTAGGGAACAAGCAAACAAACATTTCCTAAGATTACTAAGAGGCTGTTTGTGGCATTAAACAGTTTGTTTAAAAACATTTTGTTTAAAATTGAAAGTATAATTGCAGCTTTAAAAACATTTTTAAAATTATTATTAAACTTGAAAAAAGAACAGTAACTTTATGCCTTGTGGAACGATAGGATTAGTGCCATCAAAGTTTTTTTCTTCATTTCTGAATGCATATTTGATACCATATATTCAAAATAATGAATGCTTTTATCTTGGAAGCGGTTATCTTACAGGAACAGCATGCATAAACAGTTCAACTTTATTTAAGGAATAACTAAACCGTTTTTAAACAATGAAAATCTATAACAGGGAAGTTTTACCATTCAAAATGGGAGAGGTATAATTATGAGGACACCATTTTTTAAAAAGATTTGTTTTGTCCGCTGAGTTTGCATTTATGGTTTATACAGTACCCTCCCTAAAGTAAGCTCAGAAGAGAAACAAATAAATCAACATAGAGTTTTGCTCTATACAGCATCTTATCTACTACACTGATGACAAAGTAAAGTGACTAGGGAAAAGCAAAAGTGAAGTAGAGGAACAGCTCTGTTGTAGCGACTAAAAGCTGCAGAATAGAAAAGATCAAAGTGCCCTTATTTTCCTTCTCTTTCACAATCCTCTTTTCCTTCTATGCCAAATCTGTTTTGCTTGTAAAATCAATGTGTTTTTTTTTTATTATTCTGTAAATTTCTCTGGAAACTCATCAAGCTGAAGAAGAAAAAATGCATCCTGTGAGTAAAAAACAATAAAGTTACAGGAATACCTATCTTAGGCCCACTAAAATGCAAATGTATGGACTCTGGACTTTCCATGCTACACTCTTAAGCTCTTTTCTGGCTATCCTTATGATAGTTTGGCTGTAAGATGATTTAAAAAAATCCTGTCAAACAGAGACACTTTGGCAATAGTTTATTCCCATCACTTTCATTTGGTTTTACCCTGACATATGTGTCTACATGTGTCTGTGTCTATGTATAATGGGTGTATATGTGCTTTCAAGTCAGTGTTGACAAATCTCTTCAGTTTTATTACTAAATTTTCAGAAATGGTTTGCCAGTTTCTAGTTTCTAGGGCTAAGAAAGAGAGAGACTGGCCTAGGGTCACCCAGCTGGCTTTGTGCCTAAGACCTAGAACTCACAGTCTCCCAGTTTCTACCCTAGTACCTTCAACACTACATCAAACTGACTGTCATATCTCTCTCTCTCATCACAACTTTCTAATTACAAGCCTATTGTTATAAACATTGTGCTATTTTGCATTCCTGGTAAATGTCATTGTGCAAAACATGAAAGACAATGATAAACATTGATTTTAATCCAGCATTAGTTTTTCTGAATTTAAGAATACTTTGTTTTGAGTTTGACTTTATTTATTTATACATTTATTTCATTAGATTTAGATGCTGCCCATCTCCAAATGGAACTCTGGGCAAATCACAATTTAAAATAAAACAATAACATACGCAATATAAGATTAAATATACAAAGATCAGCATCTGTCCAGACAATGCAGTATATGTACAAAATATATCTAACAAAGGGATACATATTTCCAAAAATGGGATATCAAAGTATGAAATGCTTAACATTTCCTAGGCATTCTATGCAATGCCAAAAGGGAAAACAGCGAAGTATAAAGTATTCATGCTAAAATGCCTAATAATGTCATTCTAGTCTTCCTTGTTGCAACTCGATACACCCACATAACACCACTCCTGCACAAGCTGCACTGGCTTCCCATTGGTCTCTGGGTACAATTCAAGGTGTTGGTTATTACCTTTAAAGCCCTACATGGCTCAGGG
>JANHJO010006150.1:45369-58196 GCA_032468235.1 Pseudoxyrhopus heterurus | reverse complement strand
CTAGCCAGGGAAGAATATCCAGATCTTTCATGAGATATTGATTATTGTGCAGGTTCAACAAAACAATGTAAAATTTGGCATACTGGGAACTTAAAAAGATTTTTTCCAGTCTTTCCAACATAATATAAAACATCACTTACTTTCTTGATACACTGGCATCATTGCACCTTTGACAAATTAACATTTTAACAAACATTGAACACTGCCTTCTGCACCCAGTGAAAATTGGTTTATGGGTTCCCATTAATTTGGATGCTAGGGAAGCAATAATTAGGGTCTTATTACTGAAGCCAAATTAGTCCATTTATCAGCATTAGAGCAGCAGCTATTGGGTTATTACTGTGATACTATTTTACCAATAACATTCTTAATTCTGAAAAGCCTTGTGAATCTATTGGCATTTATTCACTAAGATAGTGAATACTGATGCTGATCTCCATGAGATTATTAAATACTGTATATTTGCAACACAATCACAACTTCACAATGAAGTGTGTGGCAAATGATCTTGGTGTAACAGGCATGATTGCTAGTTAAGATTAATTAACTAGCAATTATACCTGTTGCAACATGCTCATTTGACACATACACTGCCTTTGAAGAAGTGGAACTATGAAATTTCAAAATCACGTTACCATGAAATTTCAAAATCTATACCTTAGATTTTATCATTCATTCTTATAATAATCCACAGACTATATTTGTACAAAGCAATCCAATAAGCCTTGCTATTGCTTTCACAAAATGAATACACATTAGTAATGAATATCTACCCATTCACAGCCATGTACATGCAAAACGTATAAACTATAGCAGCCAATATCACATAAGTAAAATGCATGTCAGCCATTTTCGGACTTCTACATTTCACTGCAAATGTTCAACAAAACATTCATCTACTTGGACAAGCCCTTCTGTTTGCCCCTGGCATTCTGTGAATCCTAATCCATATACTGTATTTTCTAGGAATGCATTAATTAGGGGTGTGTTACATCTTCATATTTCTTCACTATTATAGAGCTATGTCCACAAAACATTGCTTAACATGCCTAACAAAGAGAACCATGTTGTAATATGTTGTAAATATGATTTTGCCTTAATAAAATTAGCTGTATATATGAATTTCAAATTAAAGGTTCTCAATCTATGCAAGAACGTTCCATTAGATCAGTGGCCCTCAACCTTTTGGCACCAGGGACCAGTTCCATGGATGGAGGTTTTTCCACGGACTGGAGGAGGCATGGTTTCACATGCTGCCTGCATCCCATGGATGGGGCTTTGCTTGTTTGTGTGGACTGGTTTCTGGCATGCCATGGACTGGTGCTGGTCCATGGACCAGGGGTTAGGGATCTCTGCACTAGATGAATTTCAGAGATGAAGAATAACCAAGAATGCCTGGTCAACAATATCTGGTGTGTGAATGTCTCTGATTTCAATGGACAACAAATATTTTCCTTCCTGAACACTTTTTGGTGTATCTTACAGACACTTGGCTGCTGATCATGAAAATAACCTCTAATTTAACCTATTATGTACCATTTTATAGAAATCTTCTGTTTTGGCAATGTACACCTTTCATAGCTGTTGGCTGTGCTGCACACATGAAAGAAACATACAAACACAAGGAACTGTTGTTGAAACACATCCAGTACACCAAGTACAACTGGAACATCTGTGGAGATTAAAAGTAGTCACTCTGCTGCTTAGAATGTAGCTCGGATATACCAAGTACTGTTGCTACATACACAAATGAGACAGCTATGCAAGAGAGTTGTATTACATTAGAAACAAATGGCCACTCAGAAGGAATTTGGCTCCAGGACAGAAAAACACGGCACAAGAACCACTTGTTGACCCAACGAAGATATTTTTGCCTCTACTTCTCATAAAACTTGGACTGATGAAAAATTGTGTGAAAATGATGAACAAGAAAGGTGAAGATTTTTATTATTTGAGACAGATGTTTCCAAGAATAACTGATGCTAAGATTAAGGAAGGCATTTTTGTTGATCCACTAATCAGATACGTCATCAATGACAAGAGGTTCAAAGATCTGTTAGTGGGGCCAGAGAAAACCACCTGGGAAGCATTCAAAGTATATTGTTGAGAATTTTCTTGGCAATTATAGAGCACCAAACTACAAACTCCTTACAACATACAAGAACCATGAAGTGCAACATGTCACTGATGATTCATTTTCTGCATTCACACTTGGACTTCTTTCCTGAAAATCTATGTGCAGTCAGTGACAAATATGATGAAAGGTTTCACCAGGAGATCTCTGCAATGGAGAAACAGGATCAGGGCAATTGGAATCCATCAATGCTAGCTGACTGTTGTTGGACGCTACTGTGAGATGCATCAGACACTGAGTACAAATAAAAATGAGCAGCAAAACACTTTTTAGATCTGTTGAACACATGCAGCATGTTGGAAATATTATGTGACTGAATATATTATAGTCATTAAAGTTAATTTCATATTCTTCCAGACTGAAATTATTTTTGTGTTCAGTTTGGAGGAATCAATCACCAAAAAAATTTCAGGAAGCAAAACTTTTTTTAAAAAAATTGTTGTTCAATAACAGGTGACAATGAATGCAATTTAGTTATTTCTTAGAGGTCAGTGTACAGGTAGTCCTTGAATTACAAATGTAATGGAGCTTGCCCGTTACATTTGTAACCTGAGGATTTGTTGAAGTGAATCATGTAAAACGAACGTGAAACCTCCCTGCTTTCACCCACATGTTTGCTAATCGAATGCACAGGTTGTTAAGTACACATGAGGTATCTCAGGGTTGGGAAGACCATGTGGGAGCCTAGCAGTGGAACAGGCCACCTGCTTCAGACCACCCAAGGCCTCCCCCCCGATCCACTGAGCTACTTCATGCTCCCTCCCATGAGGTCCCACAATTGCTCCCTGCCCCCATCCTGCCATGCCAGGTCCCTTATCTTGTGAAGAACTAGCGAGCTGTCTCCTCTCCAGCCTCTCTGCCACAGTTTCTTTGCCTGCTTGTAGTCCTGGCACAAAAAGTGTTTGCAAGTCGATGAGACTTCGGGGAAGCGAAATCGCATTGCTTCAAGCCTTCCATTGGCTTGCAAATGCTTTTCGCGCCAAGACTGGAAGCTTCTGGGGGCCAGGATCTCATTGGTTTGCAAACGCTTTTCGGCCAGATCTGATGCAGGCCTCAGTTTGCTGAGAACAAAGGCTTAAAATACTGTAATGCAAGATCATGTGAGATCAGTAGCATGAGATCTTGTGCTACTGATCTCGCACTACCGAGGCCTGCGTCAGATCCATGGCAAAAAGTTTTGCAAAAGGAGGGAAAGCCTGTCTGTTTGCAAAGCCTTTTGCTGCAGATCTCATGCAGGCCTCAGTTCGCAAAGAAGAGAGGCCTAAAGTACTGTAGTGCAAGATCACACAAGATCAGTAGCGCATAATCTCGCACTACTTTAGGCCTTTGTTCTCCGTGAATGCACTGAAGCAGGAACCAACCAACTAGATCGTTGCAAGGTAAGTGAGTCTCCACAGGCCCAGTGCCTGGAGAGACCTGGCCGGGATGTGTGTGTGGAATAGGCAGAGCGAATGTTGCAGTGCCTCTGTGGACGTTTGTAAGTGCTACTGTGGTGCTGCAACATTTGTAACTTCGGAACTGGGTTGTAAGTATTTGGGGGCGGGGGGGTCATGTCATAACTTCAAACAGTCGCTAAGTGAACTGCCATAACTCGAAGATTACCTGTACATCATTATGTAATTCTCCATAGCCATGCAAATATTAAAAATTAAAATAAAAACTGATCCACTAATTTAAAGTAGCTGAAATCTCACCAGACCTCACATATTCTCACCTAAAAACTGTTGAATTCTCATAAAGGATAGAGATGTCATCAGTTCTGGTACCTGGCTTGTTCTAGCAGCTCTGGTGAAAGAACAGAATTGGTGAGTAGCAGCAAAAACCCAGGAGACTCTCTCCATTTATACTGCTCACTAAGCCACAAGCAATACAAAAGCAAGTTATCAGAGAAGGAAATGTCAAGTCCTAAGCTGCTGAAAGGTCGATGGACCAGCTTCTGAAAACCTGCAGCTGAAGGCAATCAGGAGAAAAGGAGGAAGCAGGAGGGGGAGAATAACTCTATGCGAGTCTCCACAGAGTAAAAACCAGTAGATGCTGTAGTAACAAAACAAGCACAAAAAGAAGTCTCTTTATATAAAATAACTTGGTTATGGCTAAATTCATGGAGATAGATAGCAAACCTAGACGTCTTTCTGGCACATTTGAGCAATACAAACTTGGAAGGGATTTTTAAGGAATTCCTTGAAGATAAGATCTGATGCTCATTTTTTTTTCTCTTTTTGATTAGTTTTAGTTACCAGCAAACATGGAGAGAATACTGTTGCTGAAGTTCCTCCTCATTTCAACCATGCACAAGCAATGGAAATGGTAACCTCTGCCCTGCAGTAAGATCTAGGCTGACATTTCTCTCTGTGGAACAAGAACTCCCAACCCCTAAAGACAAATACTTCTTGAGTCCTGACCTACATGATAAATATTTATGCAATATTTTTATGTTTTTATTCTGTACACCGCCCTGAGTCCTTCGGGAGAGGGCGGTATATAAATTTTGTTAAATAAAATAAAATAAATAAATAGGGTGGGGAGACAGCATTATGATAAAGTAAAATAATCTAATCTATGTTACACTAACTTATGGAAATTTTAAGATAAAAAGGGATAAATGTTCTCCAAGGATTTCCTATTGATGCATTATTCCTCAAAAGTGAAGAGAAACAAATAAAGGTAATAAAGGAGAAGCAATTATCAAACTTTCAATTGCTTAGGCGTTTTTAACTAGAAACTTGCCATTTCCTCATGCTCCAAGGACTCTGTCTCAATATTTATATCTCAAACATCAAAGAATGCTACCTGAAATACATTTACAAATAAGTAGCCAATGACAGGGCTAACCAAGGCTTGATTCAGCAGAAATGCTTCAGAATTTGCTTGATTCAACAAAAGCACAAATGCAGCACCTGTTTATGGCTCAATTAAAGCAGTCGCATATGTTTCCAGGATTGTGACATAATCCTGAAAACAGGTATGCTGACTTAGTGAGATGGAGACAAGTTCTGTATTTGGCTCTCATACACTGAACACACACTTCTGAACACAATCTGAATTAATGCATAGTGTCAATCAACAGTTAATTAATAATTATTTGAAAGCTAGCTTTCACAAAACATGAGGACACTATTTTACATTTTATATTGCCTATATTTGGAACAATCTGATAATGTCAGTGAATAAGTATCACTGAGAAATCTAAGCAAATATGAACAATATATACATATAAAGAAAGGATACAAGACATTATTGAGCAAGTATTTCCTGGATTTCTCATGTTTTAGGATAGCAATAGTAAGGCGAAGATAATGGATCTGGGCAGAAAAAAGAGGAAAAAAGACAATCCATTTATAGAGACCAATGCAGGTAATCCTTGACTTATGACTATAATGACAGTTCAAAGTTATAACACTCTGGAAAAAAAGAGACTTGTAACCTGCACTTGCACTTATAACCATCGCACCACCGCTGTGGTCACATGATTGCAATTTGGGGGTTTGGCACCTGTCTGCCTTGATGACCAGTTGTAGTGTGCAAATCATGTGAATGTGATTTGTGACCTTTTTTGCCTCTTTCCAGCAAAATACGCACCATTGGGCAGCTGGATTTGCTTAACAATTGTATGTGATTAACACTTAACAACCGCTGTAAAAATTATTATAAAATCAGGTCTGATTTATGACCACAATGACTTGCTACAGAAATTCCAATCCTAATTATGGTTATAAGTTGAGGACTACCTGAAACATAGAATTCTTAAAAAATTTAGAACAGGGGTGTCAAACTGGCAGCCCACGGGCCAGATGCGTCACATACAGGCCACTCCAGCTCCATGAATGGGGAAAACGTGGCACAACATAACATGATGGCAACGTGACACCGCGAGTTTGACACCCATGATTTAGAACATTCTTCTCCAAACTGATGCCAAATGCAAGTTGTATCAATTGCTATAATCGCTAGGTAACATGGCTAGTCATAGCAGTATGCTGACATCCAATACATTTGGTAGGTACTGAGTTGAGATTTACAACTCATAAGTTTGTAATCAGGGAGAAAAATCTGTCTCTCACGCTGCTTTTTGGTATCAAGATTTTTTTTTCTGGTATGTCACAAGATAATATCACTCACCTGTAAGCCAAGATCAGGAACTATGGGAGAAAAGCGGTATGCTCTGAGCAGGGACATTAACAGCTGCTTGAGGCATTCATGAACTTCATAATCCTGAAGAAGATAAATAGAAGACATTTACACTAGGTAGCCCTAATGGAGAACAGAAGCAGCCCAGAATTACTAGAAGTCAAAAGACATAATGAAACTCACCTCCATGAGAAGCCACATAAGATCCAGTAACTGCTGAATAAGAGGATGTGCTTCTACAGCTCCTCCCCCTTCCAAGATGCCAAGCAGGAAACTCATGAGCACGTCTTCCACTAAGTACACTTTGCACTGAACAAAAAGAGTCCTTAAAGTAGCAGATCTAAGAATGACCACTATACAGACCAAATAGCGATACAAGAATGAACCTATACCCATGCTGCAGTTTCATGAGAATTCATTAAAAAAATATATTCCTGGGATGTCATGAGAACTGTAGGTGTTCCACAGATGACTTTCTTCCTCAGTCAGTCTGGTACCATTTAGTACATACTACTTCTACAATGTTCCAGATATTTATACAACTTTTGTAAAGAACACTGTTCCTTCCCTAGGCAATAGACCTACACACAAGGAGAAAATACAGAGTTTGTTGTTCTACATGGCAGAATGCAGCCCTTCTGCTGATGAACAAGATGTAATTCCTTCCTAGAATTAGTTAAGTTAGAGAGGGGAGTTTTGTGTTACAGTTTGAAGGTCATGGGGTTTTCTTAATTAATAAATACATAATAGCACTGCTTCTCTTTAATTAGGCACCTCATACATAAAGAACAGCACAAAGTAAATTTAATAACTTCACAAAGCTTGCTTCTTTTTTGAGAATGAAACTGGCTGGCAACAGAGCTCAAAATATAGGAAGGAAGAATAAATAAAATCCAAAATTATCTTTGGAACCTTATGACTCACCCCAACTTTAACTGAACCATATTCCCCATAGGTTTCTGAAAAGCAGATCATAAAGACCACCAGTAAAGGAAGAGAATCTGATCTCTTCTTGATCCCAATAATTCGGACATTGATTGGAAAGGATAAAAGTTCAGTTGCAAATACCATATTCTGAGGTTCAACTTGCGGCAAATCCACATAGAACTAGAAAAGTCCAATTAGTCCAGAATGCAGCCGCACGAGCAATTGTGGGTGCACCACGGTACATCCACATAACACCTATCTTGCGCGAGCTGCACTGGTTTCCTCTTGGTCTCCGGGTACAATTCAAGGTGTTGGTTATGACCTTTAAAGCCTTACATGGCTCAGGGCCAGGCTATCTTCGAGACCGCCTCCTACCACATGTTTCCCAGCGCCCTGTGAGATCCCACAGGGTTGGCCTCCTACGGGTTCCGTCAGCCAGGCAATGCTGACTGGCGGGCCCACGGGGGAGAGCCTTCTCTGTGGCTGCTCTGGTTCTCTGGAACCAGTTACCCCCAGAGATCTGGACTACCCCTACTCTGCTGGCCTTCTGGAAGACTGTAAAAACCTGGCTTTTTTGGCAGGCTTGGGACCATTGACCTCACTTAAAAGAAGACCTGCGAGGTCTGGAATATATGGTGTATGCGCTATTTTACTGGAATGCATTTTAATGATTTGTCATATCTTGTTATTTTCTATATATATTGTTTTTACTGTACTCGTTGTGAACCACCCAGAGTCCTCTGGGAGTTGGGCTGCATGTAAATATGACCAATAAATAAAATAAATAAATAAATGTGTGCGGCACCCCCGGCCTCCATTTTGCTTCCAGAACCTTCTGAAAAGCCCCCTGCAGTCAATAATAGAACTCTGGATCGATCTGGAGCTCTGTTATCAGCTGCAGATACCTTCCAGCAGGCATCTGAAAACAAAATGGGGTGATGCATGCGAGTGGCAGCAAGCAACTGCAGAAGAGGGGTCAGCAGCGGGCTCCTGCTGTGTGGAACTGTAAGTGCCACTGCTGTGAGGTGAGTCAATAATTAGAACCCTCCAAAAAGAAGGCCTAGCCCTTTTTGGGGAGGTGAAAAGAAAATAAGACCCGGCCTTCTTTTTGGAGAAACACAGTAGGTCATATTTTCAGGGAAACACGGTAATTGCTTCCAGAATCAGTGCGTTTGGGGAATAAAATCCTTAAACAAAAAAAATGTCAAGCAAAAGGCTAGCAACAGCAGCTATAGATAGGATCTATCTACCTTTTTTTTTTAAAGGATATGGATATTCTTGTAAATAAATTGATGTTGAGACAGATCTCTCTCCTCTCTCTGTCTCAGACATTGATAGCTTGTCACTAATCAATTTTTTATAAGGCATGGAGCCTATTGACAGCAAAGTCCCCATATTTCCTACTTTTACTTTAAAAAGGACAGCACACAAAGGTGTTCCTACCTTGCTGTATGAAAAAACAGTGGAGAGCCTCTTATGACTTGACTCTGAAAAGAAAAGCAGAGTGTGGGCTTGTTTCTGTTTTGATTTAGTTTTGGCAGTGAGAATATTGTGCAAAACTCCTATTATTTAAAAGTAAAAGATCTTGAAAGGTACCGCTAGTTATTTAAATTTACAAGGTCCTATTTTGACTAAGTCTTTCTCAACTAAGAGGAAATTTCTGGAAGAGCTAAATGATCTCCTAAACCTATTACAGAAGTAGTTGTTTCAGAATCTGCCAGCAATGCTTTCCAAGAAAGTTTGAAGAAGCTTTCTGCTATTTATTCACAAACAGGACTTGAAAAGAAGAAAATGAAAAGAGCAAGGAAGCCATTAACACAACAATCCTTGCTTTTCAGAGCTCACTGTAGATTTTCTGGTAATGCTTTCTCTATTTTGGCAAAGGATTGCAGACTTGGTTTTTAGTTAAACAGAATGAGAGAGTCTACTCTACTTTATCCACTATATTAGAAATCCATTATATTAGAAATAAAAGTTAGCAGCTTGTAAGTTATTCAGCATTGTACTATATTAAATACACAATGAGATTACTTGAATTTTCTGGGTAAATAATCTGCGTATATAATTCTGCGTATATAATCAAAAGGTCTGCACTCTGATAATACATACATTGATAAAGAAATGAATAGTTGACCACTGGACTGTGTTATTATTAAGACTATGAATTCAAGTACGATTCTGGCCATATACAGGAAACAACACAGAATTGCATACTTTTCTTTAACTGTAAAATAATTTTGCCATAAAAATATATTGTCCTTTCAGAATGTTGCATATTTAATTTTTCCTTTTATATATATTATGAACTATGGCCTACAAGAACAATTGAATTCTGTGTTAGGAGATCATTTGTTGAATAGGAGAAAGTTCATGGATTCATTTGCTATGAACCACTGTCAGAAGTTGGCTGTCTGTTAACAAATAATTGCACAACCACTGCTGAGCAACTTATAAACATGGATATTACTCAAAAGCATACTGTACAGTAGCAGCTTGATTAGAGTATATGCTGCTAGTCAAGAGAGATGCTACCAAATTGAAGATACTACTAACAGAATGAAGAACCCTCTTAGAGAACAGAAGGCTTTCTCCATTCTGTCCAAAGAAGGAGGATAAAGTCACAATTTTTTATAGATAGCAGAAAATAATATTTTTTGAAAAATGATAAAAATTCGTTCCTATGTTTCCCCATACAGTACTTAACCTTCACCATTTCCGATCACATATTCAATTCAACATGAATAAATAAGATTATATGTGTACATTTCTACGATTTAATCATATTTGATTGAGGGTTTTTAGTAAAGCATGGTTAATATTAAGATCAATAATATTGAAAAATAAAATGGATTTCAAAAAAAGTATTTTAGAACCACGGAAATGGAAAACAACTGGATTGCTGAGTGTTAAAAAAAAGGCTAGAAACATTGAAGGAAACTATATAAATAATAAAAATCTGAATGTTTTCTTCATTTGCATTTAATGCAGAATGTGGAAGGCTGATAATTATTCTTGAGCAGACATTTTCAGGCAGGGAATTGAATGGTGAGAAAAAGATCTAGATCTTGCTGAGGAGTTGAAAATAAACAAATCACCAGGTCCAGATGGTATTCATCTGAAAATTCTTAAGGGACTCAAGGGTGAAATCAGTGATATTATAATAAAAACATGGCATATCCCTCACATTGCTTCTAAATAAGAGAACTGGAAAATTCCAATGTTATGCCAATTTTTACTTATTTAATTAAAGAATTGCTCCAGATTAATCCAAGAAATTGCTAGGTGGTAAGCATGATATTGTTCAAGCTAAATTAATGTTAAGTATTACTAAAAATAAATCTATCAACATATACAACTTGTGTCCAGTAGAAGCTGTATAGCATTCTTGCCAATGATACAAACCATGTATTTTACATCATTGCCCCAATAAATAATTCAAATAATGACCTGTGGGATGTAGCTTGCCAAGCTTGTCCTACTTGTAGACATCCATGATAGACGGGTGTATCAAGGCTTAGAAGAATAAATACAGCTATTCTGGCTCAAACGCTTTTAATCTTTGAGAGTGTTGAAAATTATATGAATGGAATTACCTGATAATTTATTTTCATATTCCTTAGACTGACAAATAGTAGTGCTACCTTTATTTAGGACTAAACTGGATAAGGAGCAAGAAAGATAGCAGAAAAAAATGGATTGTTTTTACAAGAGAAAGATGAAAATACTAGGATTCTCCAAGGATTTAATGGAGTCTGAGCCAGCTGTAACTGATCAGAAAAGGGATTTGTGGTTGCCAGGAAAAGTTTATGAAAATATTGACTTAATACAGGTGGGGTAAAAAAAACAAACTTGATATCATCAAGATAATGGTGGAAAATAAAAATCAATTATGCACAAAACCCCTTGGTGCTCTCCTACTGACCGTTTTGCCTCAAGATTGGCATGGTGAAATTTGAGAGACTACAGAGAAAGGCAAATAAAATTATCTGGATCCCTGGATCCATACTCTGGTGAGTAGGTCGACAATATTTGGATTTTTTTCAGCTTAGAAAGAAAAGCCTAGTGGTAGTACTCAGCTAATCTCAACAAATCACAAAAAGCTAAACAGATTCAGACCAACACCTTCCCCCAGAGTGGTAGACAAGATTGGGAACACGAGGAAGGGAAAAAAACCTTGAGTCATCCAGTGGAACAAATGGTGACTAATTCAGAATCTTCGTGGCAAATAAATTATGTTCAGTTCCATGTGAAGATATTGGCTTTATGTACAACTTAGAAGCTTCTTGTATAGTTCTGCATAACCACAGGGGAAACTTACTACCAGAAGTTATAAATAAAGGAAGCCTGAAAAAGCAGAGGATTTTAAGAATACAATTGTTATCACAATCTCTGAAAAGAATTTGGCTTTACCATTTCCATCTGCCACAGGATATTCAAAAATAAATGTAAGTCATTAATCTATTAGTTGCATTTTCATTCTACAATTTTTGTTCTATACAGTGCTGTTTACAATACTGAAAATGAATTAGACATTAGCAACAACCTTAGTCCATGAACTCTATGGGGAAAAAACAACTTATAATTTTCAAATTAGGATTATCCCAAAGTACACATCTGGCATGAGAATAAGAATCAAAATGATACTTCCACACCAAATTTTCTGGATATGTCTTACAGCTTTTAATACTGGAAATATAACTGGAATTTTGATTAAAAAAATAAACCAAGTTCCTGATTTGAGATCAGAGAAATAATTTAGGAACTTTCTAGTTGTGTCCACACTTTTTTTTTTAAATGGTTATTTGGATGTCATTAAGGATCTAAGTCATCACATATGCTTACTGGTAAAATGAGAACAGGGAAAGTTCAAAACTCTGTCATAATATGAAAGTTGTCATTTGATTTTTTTTAAATGGATTTTATTTTTCCCATAAATTTTCCCAAACCCTTAAGTTGTTTAAAATAACCTAAGTGTATATCAATCTTAGAACAGTATTGTTTTATAACATTTTATATTTCTTCATAAACTGATTAGCCACCAATCTCAAAATTGAAGGAAGATATTTAAAAGAATTCAAACTTCAAGCAAACTTCCAGTTTTTGCAAATCCCATGGATATTTCAATCTACATAACATAATCATTTATCAATGTATAATAATAATTAGCATTCTGTGACAGCAATTTTTATTTTTGGAATGACCTTCAGTTACCTGTTAAGACAAGCCAGTAATTCCAATACCAAATTTAACAGGAAATTAAAATTCCCTGTGCCAATTAAATGGATAACAATATAATCCCAGCTGTAATAAATCATGCCAAAGGATTACTAATGCAATTAATAAAAGAAGAAAATCCATATTTATCCAAAGCCTGCTTAAATTTCCTGCATCCCATTCTAGAGTCCACCTTTACCAATTCCATTTTTTCTGACTGTATGCCTAAAAATATGAATTAAGGATCTAATGTTACATTGAGCTTGTTGACCTTTTATACAATCAGACTGTGAAGGAGGGACAATCCAAAGTAATACAGTAGAACCTCGGTTCATGACCACAATTCTTTCCATAACTTTGGTTGTGAACCGAGTTGGTTGTGAACCGAAACAAATTTTCCCATTGGGTTGTATGGAAATACGAT
>JANHJO010006150.1:27804-45269 GCA_032468235.1 Pseudoxyrhopus heterurus | reverse complement strand
AGCTTTATTCAAAATGGTGTCCTAAATCTCCAACAATACTCAATTAAAGAAGTGGACACTGGAATCATTTTTTAAATAATACAATACTTCCAGGATTTAATATGTTTAGACTGTTTATTTACGTCCTTTATCTCTTCAAGAAATTACAGGCACCATAAAAATCTATGGAAACAGGAATGTTGTCTATCCTACTGAATTATTCAAGTGTCATTCAGTAGCATAGCCAACATTCCTGTTTCCATAGATTTTTATAATGCCTGCAATTTCCTGAAGAGATAAAGGAGGTAAATAAACAGTTTGAACATATGTAAGCCCTAGAAGAATTGTATTATTTAAAAAATGATTAATTTTTTCCTCAGTAACTTCTGACTGAATATTTTCAAGTCAAATATAAAAAAATAAAAACATTCGTACATAAGATAATAATAATTATCTTGCCCTGAGCAACCTTATAATGACAATAGCAATAATATTACTTCATTGTTTCAACCAAGAATTTCCTGCTTCCCCGTCCACAACCCAATTCTTTTGTTTAATACAAAGCTTGTGCATAAATCTATCCAATTTAGCAGGTATTTTTTCATTTGTTAAATGAATTACAATAAAAATACACAATACATAATTACAATTGTATAGAACGTGCAATTTAGTAGTTGCATTTCTTTAATTCCTAAGTCATTTTGATATATTTAAAATAGTTTGGTCTTTACCTGAAAAGCCCAAAGTGAATTAGAGTCATTTGGGTGTGAGTTGTAGCTTAGGGATTCACATGCAAAAAAAAAACTAAGTAGGTTGGAAAATGTTTCCAGCTGAAACCTGAGGAGCTAAACTAAACAGAATAATATAACTCAGTGTAGGCATTTCTTATGTTGTTTAAATGATCATCATTCATAGTATCCACTGTAACCATAACAAATGGAGACTGTAACTCTAAAATCTTCAACCGGTATGTTTACTGAGCTTGCAGGCTAGGAATTTGGAAATATAAATCCATTGTTTCTGGTGGGCATCTGATTAGATGTTGGATATCTACTACTTCTAGTACTCTCCCACTTACTCTGGGTTTTATATATTTTAAAAATCCCAAACCTAAAAAAAATTAATAAAGCCAAATAGCTGGATATGCCAGTACCACTATTTTGCAAAGTGATACACACTAGCCCTGAGCAATTATTTGTTTTATTGACTGATTTCATAAAATAAAAATAGTTCTGCTTTATGTATCAATGATGATTTCCTCCAAATAAAGTCAGAATTGTGAACTGAATTGGCCCAATTCCTATATTTTAATTGATTCAGATGTTGAAACTGATGGGATAGTTCAAAAGGGAAAAAGTAAGCAGCAGGTAAATGTTGGAAAATAAATAAACGATTTGTTTGATTAATTGAATTACATCCAATTCTCAAAGTCTAATATAAAGGGAGTGGAGGTTGGTTCAGGTAATAAACCTTAGTTTTATAATAGGCATGTTAGATGTATGCAGGATAATCCTTATTTTAAACTTGGTGGTGTATGACTGTGACTTTAGCCTCTGGCTGTAGCAGAGATAAAATTCAAATGCACTTAAAACAGAGTCAGTGTTTCCTGCAGACTACAGTAGTTCTGATTCAGTCACCAAGTTAAAGACATCTATTTTTGGGCCAAGTGTCCATCATTGTCACTTTAATATCCCATGGAGTGATTTCACATGAAATTATGTGAAGACTAAGCTCTGTAAAATCTTATTTTCCAACTATGAATACTAAATGATTGGATAATGTATTCTGAATATATTATAATTACTTTTCAAAGCAACGCAGCTAGGTATGATTTTGCTGCCCCCATTCTAAACATCAAAACCAGAATCTAAATTAGTTAGAGTCACGAATGTAGACTTTTTCTTTTCTTTTTGGTGCTCATTTAAATAATAGCCATATGTTCACTTTCATATTATGGATAGATTTGTTTTATAGGCTGCCAGAAATCTCCCATTAAAAGGATTAATCAAATCCATGCTGCCTAGTCCTGTAATGTGATATAATGCTACAAGTACAACCATAAGCATCTGTTCCTAATCACAAAGAGACCAAAATGACAAAATGTATGTCACAATAATGCAAGCTCTACCTTTTTCTACCTGAGTCACCCATAAATACAAGTATAAGGGACAGATTTTTAACACAACATTATGTCACTTGCTTCCACTGACCCAGTAGTCAAGTAAAAATTTTCAGTACTTGGGATGTGTTTAAATTTTAGGCTGCTGTAAATCAATGTGTAGTTTTCTTTAGCTACTTACTTATTTTCTATATTTATTTTTTAAATAAAAAATTGATGAGATAACAGTCATCTTTTTGAAGATCCAGTTTGGTATAGTGGTTAAGGCCAAAACAAGGAGTCTGAGTTCTGGTCCTATTTTAGGCATGAAAAGCCATCTGGGTGACCTTGAACCAGTCACTCTATTCTTAGCCCAACCCACCTCAGGGTTGTTGCTGTGGAGAAAATGAGAGAAGAAAAGAATATTATGTATATTTGCTACCTTGAGTGATTTATTAAAATAATAAAAGTGGGATAAAAGCTAATTAAAAAATAAATAACAAATCTTTTTCTAAAGCCAATTCTAGAAGTATATATTAGACTAAATGAATTTTGAATCAGACCGGGTATAGAGTACTTTTCTAGCTTTCCAGAGTGAAAGATTTCCTCTAAAATGATCAGAATTCAATATCATTATTAGTCACCTTGAAGCAAGATGGGTGGCAAACAAATCTAATAAATATCCACACTTTAAAAACAGTTTTGAGTATGTGCAATAATAGTCAAGTGGATGGATGCCTGAGTACCATCTACAATTCCTGAATCTTGCTTTTGATTTGTTTAACTATATCTTCTGAACTGCTTGAAATCAAATTGTTATCTGAACCAACAAATCAGGTTCAAAATCAGATTTGGAGCGTAGTGAACTCTCTTGGGAAGTACAGATTTTACCGTAACATAAAACATTATTATTATCAGAAGACCTCTTCTGATCCAGATTAAATCCTAAATCAGATCTAATCCAACAATTTACTTCTCAAAGTAACCAAACATATAGTAATAGGACCAACACAGCCATAATAGCCCCCTTTGACATCTAAAAAATAATTATTAGGCAAACATCAGCATCAACATCTCCACCAGGAGGTCTACATAGGACTGATGAATAGGGTTGTTGAAAGGAGAAGTTCTCTAAGAGTTAATGTTGATACTCCAGGGTTAATATATGACAATGCAGTCTTACTACATTTTTAACTGAAGTCAAAATGCTAATAGAGTATCCTTGTTTTATTTATATTCTGTATGAATATTATATCTTAAGATGTCTTATATCTTTATAGAATTAACTCATGTGATCAAATTAAGAAATTAACAGAACCATAGGGAGTAAGATTGGCTGAATGCATGAATGCAGTTTATGTTTTAGTTCTCTGTTAATATTATGTGGCCCTTCCTTCCTTCCTTCCTTCCTTCCTTCCTTCCTTCCTTCCTTCCCCTTCTCTCAAATATTCAGTTTGAATTCAGTAATGTGTTAATTACTGAGTATACCACAAAGGCTGTGATCAGATGGTGGGTGGGTGGCTATGCTTGTTTCCAAAATGTCAAGAGCCAATTTACAACAGGATCTTATGAGCTAATATGTACTGGGTACTGCACATTAGAAAGACTGAACTACTACCAGTTCTGACACTAACATCAGCAACCATTGAACTATGGATCACCTTCAATGCCCTGAAGAAATTTGGAGTTGGTGGTGCTTAATTTTGAGATTCACTCAAAACAATGTTGGCCATTTATAATGCTTTGTGCAATTTATCTGAACATTCCCACCTGTTATTTGTTTGCAGTGAAATTAAAGTTGGAAAGCATATTCATATAACAAAATACTCAGTGCTATGTCAAACTGCAAATATATTACTTCACATTTCAAGTACAGAGTGTGGCTGAAACCCAAAAAGAATGAATGAAGAAAGCAAACCCCTTTTTAATTGAAAAAGAAACATTTTATTTTGTTGCATTCTTTATTTCCGCCTTGTACTGCATATGGTTTGTGGAAATTATATTCTTGATACAAAAGAAAGCATCAGATTGCAGCCGGTTTCAACATTCGGTTGGGACCAGTTCCACCAGCACTTTAATAATGGAATGCTACATGTGTCTACTTTTTAAAAAAGCCTCATTCAGTTCAAATGAATTTATTTTCAAGCTAAATGTGCATAATAGCTATAATAGCTATATAATATTTTAAGCTAAAATAATATTCAACCATAATCTGTTGCAGCAAAGCGGTTCTACTTTTTATTGGCACAAATAATTTTCACTGATTTTCCTCCCAATTATCAAAGCACTTGAGGACATGTCCCATTTTTCCCCCCAAAGTAAATCTCTAAATCTTCAAAGGAAGTTTACTGCAGGAACAGTGCACATAAAGGCAAGAAGGAGAGAAAGGCTGATAAAACTCAGCACCCAATTTAAATGACAAGCATGAGCTTTCTGATAAGACCAAGTCCTATTTTTCCTTCTGAATATTACAACAAAATGGGTCTGATAAGAAGCAACCTGCATTAGTCAAGTAAATTAAATAATTGACAGCCAACCTTGTGATTGATTTCTTGTCTGAAATGGAGGGATTTCAATGCAATACTCTTCAAGCCTGAAGTGAGTATCTCTGCATTTAGCAGAATGGTGTAATAACATAGTAGCCAACAAATCAATGTTCTATCACTTTATTGGATTTTGTTTATTCTGTAAGTAGCTCTGTACAATGCAAGAAACTCTGCGGAAGCAGTTTAGTTCTATTGCCACCAAAATGTTACAAGACGGTATTTGGCATGCCTTAACAAAAATCGCATGCAATCAACACAGACTTTTTATACAAAAATGGACAATCTTTTTATTTAAGAAGTATGCAGTTAATTGTTGTTTTATTCCTTAAATTACTAGAAGCTTTATTCCACAACAGAACCTGAGAAGCTTAAATATCAAGTAACACTGTCTCTTTAGGCAAATCAAATGACACTGTTATCACTAATAAATCTTGAATTACTCAACAATTGTACAGAAAAGTAGAAAAATAAAACATTTTCACATATGCACTTGAAAACACACTATAAAATCCAAACCTGTAAAACATTTAGCACATAAATTACACCTTTGTGTTTTCCTTCATATTAATTTGAAACACTTGTGGCTTGTCTTTGTATACTTTGCTTGGACTGCTAAATTGTGCCCCTTTCCTTATGGAATATTTTGTATTTGAAAGGGCATGGTCCAAAGCACTGAGCAGACACCAATTTTTGCTCTATTGCTATGGAAATAAATACCCCATGACAATTTAATTTCCAGCTTCCAATCTGCATAGTAAATTTGAAGCTTGTCAGGGTATATGAATGTTTGAGACTTATTTTGCTACAACCATCTTTCATGCCTTCGTTCGCAAGGCACAAATATTTTCTTTTTATTAAAAAAAGCCTACATTCTAAGATACTTGAAAAGATAAATTTAATTCAGAGATGGAAAATGGCTTTATTATAAAATTTCCTTTACAGCAATTATAGGGCATAAATGAAATCTGTAATTAGCTGCTTATTTTGTAAATTGTGAAAAGATTGCTTTGGGGGCAGTGAGAAAATTTTTTGATTTCTCTATTTTTGACCTTCCCAACAAGCATCTAGGAAAAGAGGGAAAAGTGTACAGGTAATTCTTTACTAAGACCACAATTGAACCCAAAATTTATGTTGCTAACTGAAACATTTGTTAAGTCAGCTTTGCCCCATTTTATGACTTTCCTTGTCACTGTTGTTAAGGGAATCATTACAATTGTTAAGTTAGTAATATAGGTGTTAAGTGAATCTGGCTTCCCCATTGACTTTGCTTGTGAGAAGTTCGCAAAAGCTGCTCACATGACCTCAGGACACTTCAACCATCATAAATATGAACTAGTTGCCAAGCAAATGCCAATGTGACTATGGGGATGCTGCAATGGTTGTAAGTGTGAAAAATGGTCATAAGTCACTTTTTTTAGTGTCATTGTAACTTGGAACAGTCACTAAATGAACTGTTGTAAGTCAAGGATTACCTGTACAATTTATCTCCCCCTGAACATTTATGGATTTCAACTTGTCCTTAAAATTTGACACAATTCAACATTGCCAATCACTACAAAGAAATAATAACAATTTTCTCCCTTATTTATTATAACCTTTTTCTTCCTGGAATCCCTATTTCATTTCTGGCCTTTTGTTTCCATAATCTCTCAGTTAGCATGGTCAAAATACTTGCTGAAGAACTTTACACCTGCTGTTACGAATAAGGCAAAAGCCACTTGTGTTAAGTAAAGCACTTCCTTTCATGTGTTTCCAAAATTTATCAGTAAAGGAATGCAAAAGAACCAAAAAAGAATGGGAGGACAGGGGAAGCTGGCAAAGAAGCAGCAAAAATACAACATATCTAGCACAAAACATCAACCTGAATGGGGAAAGAATAAACCCATCTCCAACATGCTAAATCTGGTGAAAATTCATAATAATCGCTCTACCAACTCTTCTTGAACTAAGATATATCTCGTATAAGCAAACATATGAAATTGTTTTCCCTAGTAATCCTTGGCTTTAAATCAAATTCCTCTTGTAATAAATGGCATGTGAGCAACTTAAGAACAACAAGATTAAAGAGATTTCCCATTAAACCAGATCACTGATAATGATAAATACCAAATCATAGGGAAGAGACAGTGTTTCATTATAATTTTAATACATTTTAGATGGCCCTCAGATCTAAAGAAACAGAAGACTCCTTTCCAAAAGCCATAGGATAGGATGGAGCATTTTAATAAAGATGGGGAAATGCAGCGTGTGTTTATCTAACAATGTGCATTATGCCATGAAAGCTAGTTTAAAACAAAGGAGTAGTAACACATTATAAAAATAAGGCTACCATATCTGAATTATAGAAATCTGGATGACTGCTAGGTGACAGCAAAGAGCTATGGTTTCTGTATATCTGTTGCAATCTAGGACTCCAATTAATTTTTTGCACCAAGAACTGGTAGCCCTAATGAAAATAGAAGGCTGCAAATTCAAACATGCCTTGCTTCATGTATGTGCATGTATATTTATACATTAAGGGACAGGAATCCAATGCCTTATAAATGTTCCTATAAATTTTAAGAAATTTTCTTAATTATAACTCTCAAAAGATTCCTGGCCTTTAGCCATACTGGGTAGGGCTAATATGAGTTGCAATCTTTGAGAATAAAAAAATCGACTATTTTGTCTCTATCCTTGAAAAAGCACCTTTGAAAATGGGGGGGGGGGGGGAGAAACAAAAAAAATATAAATTTCAAATTTAAAGCAATAATATCTAAAAGGGAAAAAATGAACATGGTGTAGGTGGGAGACTTGACAAATCAATAGATACTTTCACACTAAAATATGCTTTTTGCTTTCTGTAGCATCTAAATTTGTTCCAGACTTCAGTATTTATTCTAAAAGTAGAACTGAACCCAAATCATAACATTTGCCTGGTTTATCATTAAATAAAATGAACTTAATTTTTACATTCTGCATTTATTTCATGTCCAGTTGACTCAATTGAGATGATACAGTTCTCTTCGATGAGTTGCCTTAAAACTCATCCAGCATTTCAGAAGCTGACTGGAAAAGCTGCTAGAAGTTTCCATATATGTGCTCCAGATGCACAAGTCTTTTCTGGCTATCAGCACATCTGGAAAGACCATAATGGAAATCAATTCAGCCGCTTATTTCAATGTTAGAAGGGAGGGGCCTGCATTGTTTGTTAAAGTAGGTTTTGAAGAATACTTCACATAAGAATTTATTGAAATAAAGTACCTTTTTGAAATTTTGCACAACCCTTATTGCTCATACCATTAAAACCACAAAGAGGAAACCAGGATTGTGGCCATTGGTTTAATGCTTAACAACTAATTGGTTAAATTAATGGTTTATTTTAACACCTAATTTATGACCATAACAAATACACAAAGTCAGGTCATTAGAAACATTGGCAAGTGTACAATTAGACTGTCCTTTCACCTCTGGTGAACAAATTAGAAGTGATGTGTGTATAACCATTAGTTCTCCAGCAGAGTTCCACAAATACCATCAACCAAGATAAGAAAGTATTCTCCAAAATATGGGTTTTGTTATTGTTTTTGTATTTGGGGAAACCATCTTGAGTATGGAAATCAATGGGGCCAGAGAGAGAACTGAATGTAATATATATAGCTACATCTTCAATTGTCACATATGCTCACTCTATATTGCCACATAGGCTATTAAATAAGCAAAAATCTGCAGTATCTCTCTTTGTTTCTATATGTGACTACACACAGAGATGCATTCCTGTTGTAAATGATGCCTTTTCTCTATTATAAATATTTACTGAAAAGTATAATTTAATGATAAGTTATGTGAAGACCATTCTCATCACCTGATTACCTATGTTTCTAGAGGCAATATAGCAATGTTGATTATAGTATTAAGCAAGCATTACCCTAAAGAATCAATAAGATATGGATCAAACATGGAAATGCCATGCAGATAGCATTAAAATGGACAAAGATCACTGGGTCTTAGCTTCGTTCTAGAACAGGGCTGTCAATCTCCTGGCCCACGAGCCAGATGCGTCACGCACTGGCCATGCCCATGCCCAGTTTAGCAAAGGGAGAAAATGTCCTGATATGTCACGTGACACTGTCACCACGACATTCCTGTTCTAGAAGAAACCCATTACATTTGTAGCTTTGAAGGTGACAACAAAGTCTAAAATGATGACACAGAGAATCCTTGACCTGTTCTCTATCGTGCAACAAGGAAGATGAAGAAGAATAAAGTTTGAAGAAGTCTGGCTTGATAATACAATCAACTGCAGCTGCTTTAAGAGTCGCTTAAGGTTTGATGAGGAATTTAGATTCTTTTAAGTAGCAGCAGCATTTTCCAGGTTTATATGGAAACCTAAAGAAATGTTGGACTTCTTCATTGAACGAATGGAGAAAAGCTTTACTTATATAATGTCTGAAGTACTTCATCCAAACCATTTTTAAGCACGTACAACTTTAATGAATAGCCATCTGTCACAGATACCATAATCTGGATTCTGCACTGAGCATTAATAATTGCTTTCAGGAATCTAAATGGCCTGTTCTAGTTCTATAATTCAGTACTATATTCATCCAAGGATTTGCTAATCCCACAAAATTATTTGAAGTAAGGTTTCTACTTTGCATCGCCATGTTTCATTTTGTAAATTTGAAGTCACATTCTTTCTAAAGATGGATCAAGATCTGGGCCTGTAAAAAAACATTTTCTAATGCTTCACAACAGTGAAGCATATAAAATATCAACAAGGTCCTGAGTATTCAATTAACAGCTAAGGCAAGAGGTATGTCCTCTTTCTTTTCTTATTTTTAACTGCATTGAATGAAAAGCTGTTTCTGAAATTAGGTCAGATTTTAGAAGCCAATTTAATTTGGCAGAGGTGAATAGTGATCTTAAAACATAAGTAAAAAACATTCTCTCTAATTATACCAATCTTCTTGGAGGAATGAATTATGTCATCTTCTTAATCTATTAAATAAACTTAATTTATATTTTCCTGAGATCTCCATATGACAAAAATGCCAGCAGGCTACATCTGAACTCTAGGTGGTGATTCTTGATTCTTACAAACACACCCAGAAATTGGGAAATTCCCTACTATATTAAGATAATCTGCTTGAATATTTTTTGTTATTTTTTGACAGTTTTTAAGAGAGGTCCAGTCCTGTCACTCAAAATGTAACTATTTTTTCCCCTGGATAGCGTCCTTGATGTTTGGTCATAAAGATTCTTCAGGTATCTAAACAATCTTTCTGGCTCATAGAAGACCTAATCCAAAAGATGGTTGAAATCTACCTCCAGAAGAGAATCATCATTGCCACATTAGTCCTCCGGGAGTGGGGCGGCTTATAAATACTAATAATAAATAATAAATAAATAAATTAGTTTTAATGAACAAATGAAAACAAATGGAATTCTGAACAACCTTGCTGCAGAATTCCAAACATTTTGCCAGAACTTAGCAAGTTACAATAAACTTGGGAAACTTTTTACTTCCTGAAAGTCCATCTATTAAATAGTCAGACTAAAAAAAAAAATGGAATCTATGTAAAAGTTAAAATGTATTTGTAAATAGAGATAAATTCAAAGGTTTTAGAAAAGCCCATTCAATAATTCTGTTCTTAATTCAATTGCTGTGTTCAACAAGGCATGTCTCAGTTAAAAAATATCACAGTTCTCAATGCCACAGGGAAGATATTTCACTTCCTGTTGATACTCAAAGAAGGCTTTATTATAATTGGTTAATCACAAAAAGACATTTAAAAATGTCATTTATTTACCTAGAATTCCAAATGTCTTTGACTTTTCAATTCATTTGAACTGGCCTGTTAAGAAATAGTTTGACTTGTATATGCAACAATGTTTGAATTGTGGCCTTAAGCAACTGCATTTTATATAGTTCAATCTTTGTAAAATAGATTTAAAATTGTTTTTGATTCAGATGTAAGTTTCATTGGGGTTTACTTTCAAGTAATAAATCATAGGATTATATCCTAAAATTACATGCTGTTATATAGAAAATAACTTCCTTCCAATCTGATGCTTTCAGGTCTACTGGCCTCCACTTCCCCTTTAACCCATCTTCCTTGGCCAAGATAGCCAATAGCCATGTTGCCTTGGTTTGATGGAGAAACTAGTTTAGCATTAAGTTGGAGAAAAATGCCTTAGCTCATAAATACCCAATTCAGTTTTTGATGGAAAAACAAGAAGCATTCTGAAATCCACAACACAACATATTTCTTTCTCCTGTTAATATGTAAAATAAATAGATTTTGCAGATTCCATAGATTTTCATTTATCTTTGAGATGTTTTGAAGCTTTGCCAAGAGACTTTTAGAGCAATTCTTGCTCATATGCAAACTACTGAGTATGAATAAGCAAGATGAAAATAGATTCTTTATAATCTTCCTGTAAATTATGGATTTCTGTCAGGACTTGCTAAAACCATTTACAGACTTATACAGCTTGTTCATTTTGTACACAAAAAATTATAAATAAACCAATTTAAAACATTGGTTCCTACAGCAAAAGTTTTTTCAGATATATTTTAGAATATTAATATATGTAAATATAACTGGTTAAAATTGTTTTTTTTAAGTTCCCATTTTAAAGATGTGCTTGTTAAATGTAAATGCAACATGATATGTTGCTCTTGACCTAGTTTAGATGGCTTTTCCTTTATATTTTTTCCTCTTCCACAATTATATTCTGCCCTATCTGATATATACCTCACACCTTGGTATGAATGAATGTTTTCTTGAACAGGATAAAAATTAATTAAATGCTGTATTTATAACAGCAAACATCTGGACAACCACTAGATTGTAGCAAAGAAATAGTTTTATGGGTCGATTTCTTGTTATCTCATGCATGTCCAGTGCTTTGCTGATAGCCCAGTTTTATAAGTCTAAATTGAGCACATCACAAAAATGTAAGAAAACAACAAATAAACCAAGCAGGATGAAAATATGAACAAGTTAAAAAGCAGCAGCCAACATAATAGAATGAAAACTAGCTGCAGAGATCATATGGGTTGAAAACTATGTAGACAGAAAGATTACATTAAAAACCTATGTAAACACAAAGATTTTTACCTATCAACTTGAAACTAACAAACAAAATAGTCAATTTTGAACTCCCACAATAATGATTTCCAATAATTAGATACTACTTCTAAAATGGCTCTGTCAAAGTGTGCATTAAATGTTGACAGCTCATACAGAGATTAACATCCTGTCTATTTTAAAACCCATACTGTTTAATGGTGAAAAATCGAACATAAACAAATTCAAGCATGTCCTTAAGAGTTTAAAACCCTTGGAAATGAAGGGCTGATAAAGAAATAATTCAAACACATTCACATATGACGATTTGGGAGAGCCCTATTCGAGCATTTAACCCAGTGTTTTCAACCTCAGCAACAAAGATGTGGATCTCAACTCCCAGAATTCCTCAGCTGACATGCTGCTTTGTGGCCCTATCACTTTTCACGCATTGGTTGGAAAAGCCTGAAAAGTCTCTTTATAGATCTAAATCAGATGGTGCAGAGCCATGAAGGCAGCCTACCTGAACTGGTTTTCCCATTTTCAAATAAACAAACCTTTTCTCCCTCTGACTGCAGGAATTCCTAAATTCTTCAAATGGGGAGTTGGGCACCAGGTCTTTCTTAAATCAATGTGAAACCTTGTATAAATTTAAATGATGTGCATGTTTTTTTTCCAGTAATCAAAAGCAATGGCACTTTTTGCTTGTTCTGGGGGGAAAAAAAACCTAAAGCATATAGTGGAGAAGTAAACAATTTGCCTGAAAACAGCTGTTGTCATGCAAAATGCTTTAGATTAACACAAGCAAATTAAACCTAAAAATAAATCAAATGCCCTCTTTATGCTGTCAAAAATATAGCCTATTAGATAAGCTTCGTTATTTTATCCAGTGAAAAACTGAAACCAACTCCAAAATTAGGCAATGATCTAAATTGCCGAATAGGAATTGCATCTCTTAAGTGGGGGAGATATGCTATATTTGCTACGGTGAGAGATTTTTAAAGGCTTTGAAGACGTGTCTTCTGAAAATAACACACACAGTGGGCTAAACAACAAAAAAGTAGTTATGTCCAATTTTTTGTGCTGCTAACAGGATTTATATTCATATGAACATTACCACCAGCAAATAAATATCAAGGCATGTGGGAAAGGCATATCAGGAGCTCAACTGGATTGCCCCAATCCTAGCCATATCAGTATTTTTATCAACCAAAAGCAAAGAATTTAGATTTTCATTCTACATGGGTGGAACTGTTAACTCACATTTTCCAGCTTATGCAAAATCCTGAATCCTGTATGTGATAGTGGGTAAGTGAATGCTACTCTATTATCCCATATTATACGCTACTATATTCACATCAACCTGTGCTATTATGGAGGCTTCCAGATGTATTAGATAACCATTCTCGGGGTAGCTGCCTAAGGACACTAGATTGGGAATGACTATTTGATAGGGCCATGCAATGATTCAGGTTCAGTTCTATAAAAATGTTTTGAGCATGCAGAAGCCAACCATAGCTGCAATTTGCAAGTCTTAAAAGTAGTCAGCTCATTCGTGGGAAGTTGTTTTGAAATACCTACTTGGAATCAAATCCAAAGTGCTAGAAAGTTCTACTTTCTACATTGATCCAGACTTGGGAGGGAGCATTATCTGCTTTGATAGGTCAGCTAGAACAAATCACAAAATAAATAATAATGGATTCTCAGTAAGAATTCAAAATGATAAAGTGCACAAAAACTTAGTTCTCTATCCAAAATTGCTACAATAGGGGAACTTACAAGTACACTGGGAAAGTACCCTAAATCAATATAAAAAATAAAAAATTCAAACTGGCTAATATGCATTGAGTTAATTATGAAACCAAAATCAACTATAATAAAATAAAGAAGTAAGAGCAGGCTTGTTTCTTATTGATTAACTGAGCAAAGTATGGCCAATTGCTTGGCATTCCTGGAAGGGCTTTTGTCCTTTTAAGTGAATGTAATGAGCTATAATATTCTTGAGGATTTTGCATTAGCCCATAATGGGCTGGCATTCATAGATCATCCTTCCCTTCCTATCACCACAGCAATGAACAAGGAAGAAATTTGGAGATAGAAGAGTAGAGTTGGATCTTACACAACTATTTGATTTCTCAGGTTTTTTAAGTCAAGGATGTGGTTGTATATAGGGAAAGAGACTTCTAATGCATTCTCTCTTTAAATTGTACATGCCACCATTAAATTAATATTTTAGACACTTTTCTCATTTTCTCCTTTAAAAGTATTCAAATTTTACTTAGTTTCCTCAAAATCTTTTAGGCAACTAGAAGATGGTTTAACACACATACACACACACAAACATATGCACACATGTTCTTCACTGGTTATAATTTGGGCTTTTTTAATGCACAAAATCAGTATTATAAGAATTAAACGTTAGGATGGCAAAGGATAGAGAGTGTTTGCGAAGAAGAAAAAAGCAGGGAAAGGAAGGAAAGGGAAGCAACCATTCATAAGCTTGTGTCTCCATTTTGTTTGCACTCAGATAAAATACTCAGAGTCATATCCTCACTTTTGGATTGCACATTGAGCTCACTCCGTCTTGAGGCTTTCCGAGTTGCCCTGGAGAGCTTTCTCCGAAAAGTGTCTCCAGCCAAAAAATATAAAATAGGATCCACGCAGCTGTTGAGACTCGCTAGGCCTCGAGTTACTTGGTAGGTAGCATAAACCCTGTTGTTAAATGCACACATTTCCGGAGTCTGAAAATCCAGCCGGGCGCGTAGATTCAAGTTCTTCATCACGTGGAAAGGAAGATAAGACACAGCAAATACTGCCAACACTATAATAACCAAGTAAATTGATTTCCTCCTAAGCGGGGAATTGTCTAAATCTTTGTAAATCAGTGCTTTCACGATTAATCCATAGCAACCGAGGATCAAAATGAACGGGATGCAAAACAAGAAGACAGTGGTGCACATGCTGTAAATAAAATAGCTACGCAGGTAATTGTCTACTGTTGTGTCATAGCACGCCATGGTTTTGACTTTCCTTACTTCAGTCCCAGAGTAAAAGAAGATGGGAGAGATTCCCACTACCACGATAAACCAGACCAGGGTGCTGATGTAAACAGCATTCTTTTTTTTCAGTCTCCCTAATGATTTCAAAGGATGCACCACACCAGTGTATCTGTGCACACTGATGCATGTGAGGAATAAGATGCTTCCATATAGATTGACATGAAAGATAAATCTCTGCAGCTTGCACATGAAGTCTCCAAAGATCCAGTCCGTTTGGTTGAAGTAGTAGAATATTAGGGCAGGGAGCGTCAGGACGTACAAGAAGTCTGCTAGGGCCAAGTTGAACATGTAAACGGAGATGCCACTCCATGGCCTCATGTGGAAGACAAACATCCAGATGGCCACGCTGTTGCCTAGGAATCCAGTGATGAAGACTAAGATGTAGACAACTGGCAAGTAATAGAATTGAAAACCGGTTTTGGTCAAGGAACACTTGTTAGTGGCATTGCTGGTCACATTGCTAGCCAGTGCATGGGTTTCAGTCAAATTCAGGGCAACCGAAATAAGGGCTTCAGTCATGGTGACGCCAATGAATTCACATCAGTGGCTTTCAAGATCTAGTATCAGCAACTGTCCCTAGAGAAAAGAAAGACAGTATCTAAGCTATGTCAATAAAAGAAACAATGCAGCAAAACAGGCAGGAAAAAAAAATCATATTCAATTTTCAGCAGATCTAGAAGCAGTGTATTTATTTATATCCTGCTACAATCTGGTGACTTTTGATAGCTCACATGATAGAATAAAAATATTAAAACATTCACAGTATCTTTAAACTTAGAATTTAAATAACTAAATAATAATAAAATCACTACGAGTTGGTTAATTGACAGGGCCGTAAGTACTACATTTGCTTTTTTTCAGGCATATGTTCCTGCAGACCAGTTGAGATGCTTTAATTTCCTGCCCATATTAGAATGTCGATATTATATTCTTTCGAGAATATGATAGCTTCAACTTGTGAGTCATTCCCCATATGCCCTACCGCTTGCCACAAAATGTAACACAAGGAACTAGTCCTTACAGATTGTTAAATTCAGCCAAGTATCAGTTTTTACTAAAGCATCTTATGGGCATTACCAGATGAGGCTGTTATTCATACAATCACCCTGACTCATCCATGGAATTTTGCAGACCTCATTCCCCATTTGTAACCATCTTCCTCTCTGCCCACCACCACTGATGCCTTCTCTTAAGGGGGGACAAAATCTATTTAAGAAGAAAAAGGCAGAAGTCCTCTGCAATACTCTTTTGACTGGTATTTATAGTGCACAAAAAACTGTCCAGGTGGAAGAACCCTGCATTTTATATGCTGGAATTTCATATACCAGGAAGGCAGATGGAAAGTAACGAACTTTCTGAAAAATTCAGCCACTGAGAGATCCTATGGTGTAAAAGATCTTCATGGATCTTGACTTAACTGCTTCATCAAGACCGCCCACCTTGCACCATACTTTAAATCTAACTGATCACTAGCAAGTACCCAACACAAAGTGCTTAGGCTGAAGACCGGTGGAATGCATACAGGTCAGGAAGAAAATATCTATCAATAGTTTTTAAAAGGTGTAAACTTGGCATTACTGAAATAGTGTAACCATTTCAGCTGACATTTACTGATCAGAATTGCCATATGGTTGTTGTCAATTCTTCTCTTTCTTTCTCTCTGCATACATTTCCCCCATTCTAAACATGTATTGTTTAATGAAGTAACCTAGGAGATGCTTTCGCTATACAGATAAATCATGGAAGAGTTTTCAATCCCTATCTTTCAAAGAAAAATGAAGGGAAATGTACAATACAGACATTAAGGTCTTTAAATAATATCCAAATAAACTTCTATATTTGTTTAGATACCCGTCCTAAACATATTTTCATTATATTTTCCTTCTTAACAACATCAGAGGAACCTCCTTTAATATATGACAGAGCGGCAATCTCTCAGTGTTCTACTTTTTCTCTGCAAATGGCATTCTGTACCTGAAAATAGCCCAGAACCATTCTAATAAGAGGCTGCTGACAAACACAGTTGCCACAATCTGGTCTAATTCCTTTTCAGAGCCATGGATGATAGAAATCGCAGCTACAGGTTGCCTCCACGCAATCTGCAAATTAAATGAGAGCTAGAACTATCCTAAGTAAATATTTCAGTTCAATGATCTTTAGCTACTGAAGACAGAGGGAAGAAGGAATAAGAAATGGCTATTTAGGCAGCATATGAATGGCATCCCCCCCCCCTCCAGAAAAGTAGTTTGGTTTTTTAAATTTGAGTTAAACAGATCATAAATGACTGAAGATAGTGGGAACGTTTCTGAAAATTGTATGGGTGATGGCAGAAAAGGGGAGCAAATCCAGATACCCCCCTACCCACAAGAAAATAATTATTGGTATTTCATGAGAAACTGAAGAATTACACAGTCTAGAAAAGCAGGAGCAGGTGGACAAGAAAACTGCAGGGAGCAACAGTAAAGGTTAAACTGCATAGAAATGAAGGGAGAATCAGGCGACAAGGTAGCTGTAGCAAGACAACTGAAATGAAGAAAACTCAGCTGTGCATCCTTAGACACCTATGGCTGTGTTCCCACTGCTGGCACTCCAGCTCCTCAAAAACTATGAAACCATAGCTTTATCCATACACATAAGGAAATGTCCCTAACAAATCACAATGTTTGTGATGTGACACAACATGCCAAGACATTAATCATATCTGTTGGGACATCATTTTCAACCATGA